>JARQOC010000004.1:305500531-305594278 GCA_033576535.1 Allobates femoralis
CACAGCCCCTGTATACTCTGCACAGCCCCCTGTATACTCTGCCCACAGCCCCTGTATACTCTGCACAGCCCCCTGTATACTCTGCCCACAGCCCCCTGTATACTCTGCCCACAGCCCCCTGTATACTCTGCCCAGCCCCCTGTATACTCTGCACAGCACCCTGTATACTCTGCACAGCCCCCTGTATACTCTGCACAGCCCCCTGCATACTCTGCACAGCCCCCTGCATACTCTGCACAGCCCCCTGCATACTCTGCTCCCCGCACAGCCGCCTGCATAATCTGCTCCCCGCACAGCCGCCTGCATACTCTGCTTCCCGCACAGCTGCCTGCATACTCTGCTCCCCGCACAGCCGCCTGTATACTCTGCTCCCCGCACAGCCCCCTGTATACTCTGCTCCCCGCACAGCCGCCTGCATACTCTGCTCCCCGCACATCCGCCTGCATACTCTGCTCCCCTCAGAGCCGCCTCTATACTCTGCTACCCGCAGAGCCGTCTGTATACTCTGCTACCTGCAGAGCCGTCTGTATACTCTGCTACCCACTGACCCACCTGTATACACACTATTCATTTCACCGCGCTCCCGATGCAATTGCATCGGGCCTTTTTACTAGTACTAAATAAACAGGAGGAGAACCTTTAATATACAATAATAAGTGTACAAAATTGTGTACCTAACACGTGTTAAAATAAAGATAAAGTAGCCTACCCTTTTAAACCTTGGAACATATAAAACAAATTTTTACTGTTTTTGTTTAAATCACTATTACGTGTCTCTCTGTGCTATATCATTTGACCTGACAATATGCTAGATATGTATTAATCTAATGTAAAAATGTGTTCAATCAAAGCCAATGTAAAATAAAGAAAAGAATGATGCAATTAAAAATGGCTAAAAACACAAAAACCTTCCTTACACTAGACAAGCTTTTTAACATCTAAAAAATCAAATGCAGATGAAAACAAGATTATCATACATACAGTCATAACTGAAAGTGTTGGCACCCACAAAATTGTTCTAGAATATGAAACATTTCTCCCAAAAAATGATTGCAGTTAGACATGTTTCATTATACACTTGCTTATTTTCTTTGTGTATATAGGAATAGCACAAAAAATGAGGGAAAAAAAAGCAAACCACATTATTTCCACAGAACCCCAAAGCTGGGTCAGACAAAATTGTTGGCACCTATCCAAAATTGTGGGTAAACAATTTTGTTTCAAGAATGTGATGCTCATTTAAAGCCGCCTTTCGAGAATAATAAGTTTTGGCAATATGAAAATTTACCTGAAACCAGATATAAAGGGGAGCAGTTGGCTCAATCTTTGTATTGTGTGTGATGTTGTGCCACACAAAGCATGGATAACACTGGGGAACACAATTTTTTAGGAGTTAGGTCAGACAACTGTTCTTAATTAATTTTTGGATGCTGAATCCAGAAATGATCTCAGTTTTTCTCTATCACGTCAAGTTTTTGAACTATAGGATTTTTGTCTTCTCAAAAATATGTAAACTACTGTAACTAAAAAGTGTTTTGTTTTTTTTAAATAGTACAAATATGAACAAAAAATGAAATATATAAGAAATAGACATGACAAATATATTTTTTAACACTATCATGTTTTTTACAAACATATATGAGTCGAATTGTAATCAGGTAACAAGTCTTATTACAGATATCAGTGCAATTGTGCTTCTCTGGCAGGTAAGTTGTGGAGGAAAAACTTGACGTGCTAGAAAAAAACTGACTACATTTTTGGAATCAGCATGCCAATTTTAGTATAAATCAGCTCAAAAACCTAACTCAACAGAAATTTTTTTTAAAATTGTTCCCCAGTGTAATTGAAAGATGACAACTGTCTGAAGTCTAGAACCAAAATTGTTGAAAAATATTAACATTCTCAGGGTTACAAGTCCATCTCCAGAAATCTTGATCTTGCATAATTCACCGTGCACAACATAATCAAGAATTTTACATCCCTTGGCACTGTAGCTAATCTCCAAGGACTTGGATGGCAAAGAAAAATTGATGAAAGGTTGCAATGCATTATAGACTGGATGGCGGATAAGCAGTCCCAATCAAGTTCCAATGAAATTCAAGCTCAGGGTTCATCAGTGTCAGCACAAAGTATCTATTGACATTTAAACGAAATTAAACACTATGACAGGAGACCAAGGAGGACCCCACTGCTGATACAAAGACATATAAGACACTGAAGTTTGCCGAAATGTTAAGTCAACCAAAATCAGTAAGCCAAAATCATATGGGAAAATATCTTGCGGACAGATGAGACCAAGATAGAGCTTTTTGGTAAAGCACATCATTTTAATGTTTACCGAAAATGGAAAAAAGCCTACAAAGACAAGAACACAGTACCTACAGTCAAATATAGTGGAGGTTCAAAGATGTTTTGCTGCCTCTGGCACTGGGTCTCTTGACTGTGTACAGGGTATCATGAAATCTGAAGATTACCAAAGGATTTTGTGTCACAATGTAGTGCCCAATCAGAAAGCTGGATTTGTGTCATTAGTCATGGGTCTTCCAGTAAGACAATGACCCCAAACATACTTTAAGAAGCACACAGAAATGGATGGAAACAAAGCAATGGAGAGTTTTGTTTTTTTTAAACAATCTTATTTATTGAGTTTTTGCGGAGCTTACATAAAATAGACATAAGTCCAGACATTACCCACCAACATGGCAGGGAAACAAAATAACCAAGTAAAAAGAAGAGGGGGTGGGGGAGAGGGAGGAGGGGAACAAAAGGGGGGAAAAAGAGGGATCACATTCCGATCAGGGCATAAATTTCCGGACCTAACTTGTCCTTCCTGTGGTTGGTGCATCTCTTAAATCAAAAAGCCATTGTGGTTACATATTGGTTAATACAAACATTTTTCAACACTATACATTTGCTATAGGTCTTTAAGTGATATTATCAAACCCGGATAAATCAGAGTGCAGCCATGGTTCCCAAATGCGAGTCACTCTCTTTTTAGCAGAAAGCGAGTGCACTAATTTCGACTCATATTGGTAGTGTAGATGAAGCTTTTTAATCACCTCAGCAATATGTGGGGTATGTGTGGCTCTCCAATTGGCTGCTAAAATTAACCTTGCTGCTATAAGAATATGAGATATAATGCCACGTACATCATAGGGCACATCTGACAACCCAATATGTAGGATAGCCATGATAGGGCCAAAGTCAACTTGTATCCCCACCGTTTTAATTATAAGTAGCCCGACCATTTCCAAGAATACTTTTAGCTTAGGACATGACCACCACATGTGTTTTAGATCACCCACGCCACCACATCCTCTCCAGCAAAGGGCGGAATGATCTTTACCAAAATGGGCCATTTTGGATGGGTATTGGTACCATCACATATGTACTTTTTTCAACTGTTCCATGTGATTCAAACAGGACGAGACCCTCTGTATCTCTCCCAAGCCTTCCCTCCAACTTCCTGTATCAATGTCCTTTCCCATGTCCCTTTCCCAGTGGGCCATATACGGCAGTTTATCTTCAATCCTGGGATCATTTAAGACTCTATATAGAATTGAGACCCCCCTAGGTCCAGACTCAGGTCTAAAAAAGTAACCATTGGCTCTGCCGTCTGAAGGGGATGTAAAGAACAATGATTCCGACGTCGATTGGAATAAATGTCGGATTTGTATGTATTGGTAAAAATATGGTCTCACCCCTGGGAATTTTTGGGATAATTGATCAAATGGAAGAATTCCCGAGCTATCTATTAATTCTGCTAATGTTACCACTCCCGCCCTCGCCCAACGGGACAGGTTTAAATATGGTATATGGCAGGGGTCTCAAACTCGGCTGGGTTGGTGGGCCGCACATAGAAAAATTTTTTTATCGGGGGCCGCATTGCTTGTAGGACTAAGGGTACCGTCACACTAGGTGACATCGCCGGCGACACACGGGAGCGCGCACATTTTTGGCACCCCGTCAGCGTCGTGTGTTTAGACGCGGCGATACCTTCAGTGATGCTTTGGCGATGTTTCTGGCAATGTCGCTGTTGGGGTGTCTAGAAACCCCAGCAGGGATCCCGTAACATGGGAGCCTATGGCTCCTATCGCCTGTAACATCGCTATTCGCGATGTTACACAGGGCGATGCTTACACATCGCCTGAGAGTGGTTGCCTGGTTTCACAGCAGTGCTGTGAAACCAGGCGACCACTCTCAGCCGATTTTTCGGGGCGATGTCACCTGGTGTGACGGTACCCTGACATTTTTAGTAATACCAGATTTTTTGGTCAATGTAGTAACGTCCAAATCCTGATCCCCTTCTTGTAGTAATGTCCGCATCTTGGTTCCTTTCTTGTTGTAATGTCCCCATACTGGTCCCCATCCTGGTCGCCCTCTTGTACTAATATCCCCAACCTGATCCCTTCTGTAGTAATGTCCCCCGTGCTGGTCCCTTTTTGTAATGATGACCCCCTTACTGGTCGCCTTTTGTAGTTATGTCACCATCCAGTCCTCCATACTGGTCCCCTTTTGTAGTGATGTCCCCATCCTGGCCCCCATAGTGTAGTAATGTCCCCCATGCTGGACCTCTTTTTTAGTGATATCCCCAACCTGGTCTGCCTTCTTTTTACACACTCAGACATATTCACTCATAATCACACCCACTCACACATAACTCACCCACACTCACATTAACTCACACTCTCACACTCACATGGAACAAAAGGGGGGGAAAGCACAACCCATGAGCGGTACCTGGTGGTCTAGTGGGGGCGTCAATAACAGATATGGGGGGTTCGCATCTCACCTTTGGAGGTTCTGCAACCCTGCACAACCTCGGCGTATCGCAGTGGATGGCTCCGGACTCCAGCGGTCGGGGTTTCCTCCACGAGCAGCTCCTTCTTCCAGTCAGTTGACACGAGCAGCCGATCACCTGACCCTGTGACGTTCTCGGTTACGTCACCGCAGGTCCTTTGGATTCTGTTAGCGGAGACTCTGGTTCACAGCTGCTCCTGCTGCAAACCTAGGATGGGGATATGATATTTGTACAGAA
Source organism: Allobates femoralis (assembly GCA_033576535.1). Classification (NCBI taxonomy): domain Eukaryota; kingdom Metazoa; phylum Chordata; class Amphibia; order Anura; family Aromobatidae; genus Allobates; species Allobates femoralis. The sequence continues at coordinate 305,505,570 of JARQOC010000004.1, forward strand.
GTGTGTGATTATAACAGAAGCGCTAGAGCACAGGAGGCACACGTTTAATTATCTTTAATATACCACAACGTGTTTCCACGGCGGCCCGCCGTCTTCATCAGGTAAATCCACCTGATGAAGAATGCGGACCACCAAGGGCTTTTGTTATAATCACACACTTCTGTACAAAATCGCACACTCTGACACCCTCACGCATTCACACTCACAGACACCCACAGGCTCTCTGACACCCACAGGCACTCAAGAGGCACTCTCAAGACAGGCACACACACACACAGACACTCACACACACAGGCACTCACACACACAGGCACTCACACACACAGGCACTCACGAACACAGGCACTCACGAACACAGGCACTCACGAACACAGGCACTCACGAACACAGGCACTCACGCTCTCAGACACTCACAGGCGCTCACAGGCACTCACGCTCACAGGCACTCACACTCACAGGCACAGGTACTCACACACACAGGCACTCACGCTCACGGGCACTCACAGGCGCTCACAGGCACTCACACTCACTCACAGGCACAGACACTCACAGGCACTCACACTCACAGGCACTCACAGGCACAGACACTCACAGGCACTCACACTCACAGGCACTCACACTCACAGGCACTCACACTCACAGGCACTCACGCTCACAGGCACTCATGCTCACAGGCACTCACAGGCACTCACGCTCACAGGCACTCACAGGCACTCACACTCACAGGCACTCACAGGCACTCACACTCACAGGCACTCACGCTCACAGGCACTCACGCTCACAGGCACTCACACTCACAGGCACTCACACTCACAGGCACTCACACTCACAGGCACTCACAGGCACAGGCACTCACACTCACAGGCACTCACGCTCACAGGCACTCACACTCACAGGCACTCACAGGCACAGGCACTCACAGGCACTCACACTTACAGGCACTCACACTCACAGGCACTCACAGGCACAGGCACTCACAGGCACTCACACTCACAGGCGCTCACACTTACAGGCACTCACACTCACAGGCACAGGCACTCACACTTACAGGCACTCACACTCACAGGCACTCACAGGCACAGGCACTCACAGGCACTCACAGGCACTCACACTCACAGGCACTCACAGGCACAGGCACTCACAGGCACTCACACTTACAGGCACTCACACTCACAGGCACAGGCACTCACACTCACAGGCACTCACACTCACAGGCACTCACAGGCACTCACAGGCACAGGCACTCACACTCACAGGCACTCACGCTCACAGGCACTCACACTCACAGGCACTCACAGGCACAGGCACTCACAGGCACTCACACTTACAGGCACTCACACTCACAGGCACTCACAGGCACAGGCACTCACACTCACAGGCGCTCACACTTACAGGCACTCACACTCACAGGCACAGGCACTCACAGGCACTCACACTTACAGGCACTCACACTCACAGGCACTCACAGGCACAGGCACTCACAGGCACTCACAGGCACTCACACTCACAGGCACAGGCACTCACAGGCACTCACACTTACAGGCACTCACACTCACAGGCACTCACAGGCACAGGCACTCACACTCACACGCACTCACAGGCACTCACACTTACAGGCACTCACACTCACAGGCACTCACACTTACAGGCACTCACACTCACAGGCACAGGCACTCACACTCACAGGCACTCACACTCACAGGCACTCACAGGCACAGGCACTCACACAGGCACTCACACGCACACTCACAGGCACTCACACTAGCACACACTTTTATTACTAACCATGCTGGTCCAGTGCATGGGGACCCTGGGGCTTCCCTGTGCGGCCCCCAGCACTTTGGACCAAGAACCATGCTGGCGGCGGTCCAGTGCATGGTGCCGCCGCTTTCCCCGCTATAACATTACTTGCGGCCGCTTCACTGTCTCTGCCGCTCGCTCTGCAAGTTCAATGCGAGTCACCGTCAGCCAATGAGAGGCCCGCAGGTGACGTCAGTGGCCTCTCATTGGCTGAGGGGCTTGTATTGTGCTTACAGAGCTTACAGAGCAGAGCTGCAGAGCGAGCGGCAGAGCGAGCGGCAGAGACAGTGAAGCGGCCGCAAGTAATGTTATAGTGGGGAAAGCGGCGGCACCATGCACTGGACCGCCGCCAGCATGGTTCTTGGTCCAAAGTGCTGGGGGCCGCACAGGGAAGCTCCAGGGGCCGCATGCGGCCCGCGGGCCGCGAGTTTGAGACCCCTGGTATATGGGGTTCCAGGGCCTGAATGGATATATTCTTTAATGGGACCCTAACCAGAGGGGGCACTGTTTGTCTCCAATAATGTATAGTGGCTTCCATGGTAGGTAGTGTTGGAATATATGTGCTAGTCTTCACCATCTCTGATTCAAGGAACAAGCGAAGAGACGCCCTAGGTGCACATGTCATCTCAATGTCTAACCATCTATGGTTTTTATCCATATTCCACCAATCTCGTGCTCCCGCAAGAATAGATGCCTGATGGTATGCACGTAAATTAGGGAGTCCCATCCCTCCCATGTCATATGGATAGTGCATCATCTTAGCAGCAACTCTGGGTTGTTTGTTGGCCCATATGTATTTATTTACTGATCTTTGAAGTTTCCTGAAATATCTGTTAGGGAGAATGGTTGGTATAGTACGAAAGTAGTAAAGGATTTTGGGGAGGACTTTTATTTTAAATATGTTAATCCTTGCTATCCATGAGGAGAAGATGGGGTGATAATCATTTAATTCCGTTTGCACCTCACGTGTTAATTTATTAAAGTTCTTTTCAACTAATTTATGAGAGTGTGTAAGGGTGATGCCCAAATAAGGGATGCCTTCTTCTGCCCACCTGAAAGGGTAGCTAGCTTCCATGTGATGCCGTGTGTCTAGCGGGACTGATATTGGAAAAACTAAGGATTTGGAAGCATTCAGCTTGTAATATGAAATACGAGTGAACTTATCCAGTTCTGTCATAATCGCCGGAAATTAGGTCGCCAAGTCAGTACACATTATCAACACATCATCTGCATACAATCCCAATTTATGCGTCGTTGATCCGACCGGGATTCCAGCTATTTTTGAGTTTATTCTAATTCGCTCCGCAAGGGGTTCCATACATAGTGTAAATATTATGGGTGACAGGGGGCAACCCTGTCTGGTCCCGTTTGTTATTGGAAATATATCAGACAGAAATCCCGAGTTTAAAACTTTGGCACTTGGAGTCGTATACATGGCAGTTATTGCCGAAAAAATGGGACCCTGTAATCCAAACTTAATCAGTACACTCCTCAAGTATCCCCAGTGCACCCTGTCAAAGGCTTTTTCGGCGTCAAGTGACAGGAATGCACTGGGTACTCTTACTCAACTCCGCCACTCTAATCAAGTTCAGCATTCTAAGGGCCCCATCCTTTGTTTCCCTGCCTGCTACAAACCCTACCTGGTCTGGAGATATCAGAGTAGGGATGATGGGGTTCAATCTAGATGCCAGCAACTTAGTAAATATTTTGACATCATTGTTTAACAATGCTATCGGTCTAAAATTGGCAGGGCTCGTCTGTGATTTACCAGGTTTCGGGAGGGTAGTGATTGTTGCCTCCAAATTCGGACCCGTTACACATCCCTCCTCCCGCCATTGGGTGAATAGTCGAAGCAAGTAAGGGGCCAGGGTTTGTTGGAAAGTACGATAATATTCTATAGGCAACCCATCAGGGCCTGGGGCCTTTCCCCAGGGGTATTGCTAATAATCTTACAAATTTCCTCTGTTGTAAAAGGAGCATTAAGAGAAGCCAATTGTTCTGCGTTTACCTTTGGCAGGTTTATGTCCCTTAAATATTGGTCTATCTCCGCTTGGTCTGGCTGGGGGTGGAGGGGTCCTGCTGAAGGTTATAGAGATCCCCATAATATTTTGCAAACATGTTTACAATATCCAACGGGTTTCTAACAGTCTGCCCCTTAGTATCCACTAAATGGTCAATCCTAGACTTCACCTCTCTCCGTTTAACCCTACGTGCCAACATAGCCCCTGCCCAGTCACCCGTGGCGTAAAACGTGTTTTAAACTTGCGTAAATTCAGCTCATACGATGAGAGCCATTGTTCTTTTAATTTGAGTCTGGTGTGATAGATTTCATTTGCCACAGATGAGGAGGGTGAGGCCTTATTGAGTACTTCCAGGTGATGTAAGTGAGAAATCAGTAATTCTCTACTCGCTTCTCTTTTGCGCTTCATAATGGAGGCTTGTTGTAAGAATGTCCCCCTAATCACTGCTTTATGTGCCGACCAAATTACTTCATCTGAAACCTCTCCGTTATCATTTAAATGAAAATAATTTGTCAAGTCAGATTGTGCCTTTGTAGCAATTGACTCAGATACCAGTAGGGAAGTATTAAGCCTCCATCTAGACGCCGGGTTAGCTTGGTGTGACAATGTCAAGGACAGGGATATAGGTGCATGGTCTGACCATGTGATAAGACCTATGTTGGCGGCAATACATTTACGCAGTGCTGAACCGTTGACTAAAAACATGTCGATTCCACTATATGTTTTATCTCGTGAAGAGTAAAAGGTGAAATCTTTTTCAGAAGCATGGGAGTATCTCCAGAAGTCGTGTAGGGAAAATTCTTTAGTCAGAAGTTTTAGCTCCTTCCTGTGTCTTACTCCCCCCCCCCGAACCATCCATATCTCTATCCATTAACATGTTAAAGTCCCCACATATAATAATATCACCCTTCCCTTCATCCACAGTTTTTTGAAACATCGTTCTTAAAAATGTCTGCTGAGCTTCATTTGGAGCATACACTACTCCCAAAGTGTGAGACACCCCATTTAGTGTACAGAGTATAATTAAATATCGTCCCCAGGGGTCCGCGACTTGTTTTACCAATTGGAAGGCAATTGTGTGTTTGACTAAAATGCATACCCCCATTTTTTTGTGTAAGGGATTATTTGCAAAAAACATGTTTGGATAACTTTTGTGCTGTAGCCTATAGTTATCCGCTTTAAGCAGATGGGTCTCTTGTAAACATATTATGTCTGCTCGGGATTTTTTTATTTCCCTCCACAACATTGATCGCTTCCCCGGCGAATTTAATCCATTTACATTTAATGATAATATTTTTATACTCATGAGTAATGATAAATTGTACTATATATCCCGCTTGTAGCAAAGACATACCACCAAACACCCCTGCTTAATATATAGTGAGATACCCTGTGGAAGGAATGTGAGGGAAAAAAACAAAAATACAAAGGAAAGAATAATGAGGGCCAGTAAAAATTTAAAAAGAACAAAAAGGGGAAAAAAAAAGGGCTCAGATGCCCACAGACACAGTCACCATCAAACATTTCCAGAGAAACGGTACTGGAAAGAGGTAAAAACGAAAAAAGAAACAAAAACCAAAAACATCTTCCTGAAGATGAGTCACAGTGTGCAGAACAATGTCTGCTTGGGGCACGTGAGGAGCCATGAATATCCATCTTCATCTCAGTTCCTCACAGTTCAAGTGCCTGTAAAAAAAAAAAAATAGCGGACCAGTGTACCAGCCCGGTGTCCAGACCTCGTCGGTTTTCCCACTCATGCTGTGATCCAATCTTGATCTATTCTCCTTCCTCTAGGTTGGCGTCTCGGTTCGTAGTCAATCTTCCATTTAGTCAGCATTTCCTCCGCATACGTGGGGGATCGGCAAATCACCATTCGACTTTCATATGTTATTAATAATTTCACCGGGTTAAAACCCCATCGATATCGGACATCCACATCTCTTAATGCTTTGCAGACGTGTGCGAATTCTCGTCGTTGTGCCAATGTAGCTACAGACAGATCCGGAAATATCTGCAGATCCCTCATATCTTCAGGGAGTTTAGGTGATTTTTTGAATTGTCGCATAAACGCTTCTTTTGTAGTGAAGAAATGTATACGGGCCAGCGTATCACGAGGGGAATCCGCATCTACATGTTTCGGTTTAGGTGTCCTATGGACTCTGTCCACCAGTAGTTCCCCAGGTGACATATCTGGAAGCACAGCTTGCATAAACTTTTGTAAATAGTCAGGCAATTCTGCATCAGTCACCCCTTCAGGATTCCTCTGATACGAACATTGTTTTTTCTGGATCTATCCTCCAAATCTGTGACTTTGTTGGTGACCTGCTGCAGCGTCTCCCTCAGTGTTTCATTTTCATCAACTAGAGCATTTATAGTATTAGCATAGTCCGCCATTTTATTTTCTACATGAGAAGTACGCTCCCCCAGTGAAGAGATCTCTCCTTTCAGCTCTTTTAAGATGGCATTCATGTCCTCTCTCATTGAGGAGCGCATGGAGGTTAAAAACTCCTGCATATCTCTTCTAGTTATCGGTGAGGAGCTGCGGTGTGAGGAGCTGTGGTGCGAGTCCCCAGCTGCTCCTGCCTCCCTAACCGCGCCAGATGAGGAGCGTGAGGAGCCTGAGGGGGAAGCCGGCGCCATTTTGCCCGCGGCTTTCACTGTCTGTCCCCTGGAGAAGAAATCAGGGAGCCTGTGCGGGGAGCTCTTCTTTTGAGCGCGGCCGCGAGTCATCATGTGTCCGGGACCCCAGGGAAGGTACTCACACTTGCCGTGGGGATTTTAGACGGTTCTTTGTGCCGTTATGTGCCGTTTTAGGTCGGGGTGCACCGGAGCTCTCTTCTTATGCGTCCGTCTCTGCCTGCTCGTAGGCCACGCCCCCCGCAATGGAGAGTTCTAAAGTGGCCAGTAATGAGTCCGGATCCATATGCTATGGTACACCTGTGGAAAGATCTTAAAATTGATGTTGGTAGAAGACACCCTGCAAAAATGAGACCTGGAGCAGTTTTCAGAAGAAGAAGAAATGGTCCAAAATTCCAGTTGAGAGGTGTAAGAAGCTTGTTAGTGGTTATATGAAGTGATTGATTGCAGTTATTTATTCCAAAGGGTTTGTAACTAAGTATTAAGTTAAGGCTGCCAATAATTTTGTCTAGCCCATTTTTGGGGTTTTGTGTGAAATTTTATCCAATTAGCTTTTATTTCAAATTTTTTTTGTTGTTCCAATAAACAAAATGAAAGAAACGTGTATGACAAAACCTGTAATTGCAATAATTTTCTTGGATAAATACTTCATTTTCTGGAATAATGTCAAGAGTGTCAACATTTTTGGCAATAACTGTAGGCTCTATCATGTCCCTCAATAACAACTGTGTATGCTGCCTAAATTTGTTCTCTCTGAATTATTCTACAAGTAGACAAACATGGAAAATTACTTTTCCCCAGACCTCTGTTGTCCAATCCCTGTACTTCCCGGAAAGTCATTTTCACTGTGAAATCCCTTTCAGATTGTTGGAGTCATATGCAGGACCCGATTTACCACTAGGTATTTTCTCTCCCTTCTCCCAGACTTTATATGAAAACCATAGTCTTTGCAGGGGAGGTGGGTGTTAGAGGCAGTGCCTCTGTATTCATTTGTATTAGTTTCTTTAAGATACTAATACAATTGAACCTCTGTTCACACCTTCATTTCCAGGTTCAGTGGTGCTCACAGCAGCTCCATGACCTGACATTCAGCATGCTGATGCTAAAGAGGACATGGCATCACTCTGAGTTTCCCTCATCATGCTGCCAGCGTCCGTGCAGAAACCTGCAGCAGAGGAGAGGGCATCAAAGCAGGTAAGTGCTATACAACAAAAGCTACTGGGGATGGTGTGGTGGTCATGGTGTATATGGGGGGACAGTGTGGTGCTAATAGTATATAAGGGGGGATGGTGTGGTGGTTATGGTATATAAGGTAGGATGGTGTGGAGGTCATCTACCATAAAAGTGACAGTGTGGAGTGCTTTTTGTAAAGGATACACAGTAAGGGTTAGTTAACTATTTGGGGGTCACAATGTAGGTCTTACTTAGGTCAAAGCATGGGTGATTATTTTTATTCAGACGCCATTATAATGAAACTGATATTTTTAAGGGCACAATGTCGGGATGGGCTATATTAGAGCAGAGAAGATGGAAGTCTGCAGAGATGAGTTGTTGATGTGAAGTCGTCTTGGCCCCTTGGTCATTTAAATAATACCTGTCTGAAAAAGTGAAGTAGACCAAAAGATCCTCAAAAGCTAGACATGCCGCGATAAAAAAAATTCAGTATTAAATGTTAAACAAAGTAACTGAGATCTATCAGTCTGGGAAATATTATGAAGCCATTTCTAAAGATTTGGGACTCCAGCAGACTGCAGTTAGATTATCTACAAATGGCAAAAACATGGAACAATGGTGAACCTTCCCAGGAGTGGCCAGCCAGACAAAATTACCCCAAGTACACAACAATGACTTATGAATGAGGTCACAAAAGACCCCACAGCAATATCCAAAGAACTGCAGGCCTCACTTACCTCAGTTAAGGTTAGTGTTCATGACTGCACTATATAAAATAGACTGGCCAAAAATGGCCTGTATGACTGAGTTAAAGAAATAAACCACTGCTGAGCAAAAAGAACATAAAGGCTGGAGTTATTTTTGCAAGAAAACATCTTGATGATCCCCAAGACTTTTGGGAGAACACTCTGTGGACTGAAAAAAACAAAAGCTGAACTTTTTGGAATGCGTTTGTCCCATTACATCTGGCATAGAAGTAACACAGCTTTTCAGGAAAGAAACATCATGCCAACAGTAAAATATGGTGGTGATAGTGTTATGGTCTGGAATTTTCCAGGGACAATGCTGCCACAAATAACTGAATCAAAAGTTCACTCTATACATTTATTTGGATCCATCCAACGCGTTTCGGAGCCTGCTATGCTCCTTCATCAGGGAGTGTATACATCAGGGAGTGTATACACTCCCTGATGAAGGAGCATAGCAGACTCCGAAACGCGTTGCATGGATCCAGATAAATGTATAGAGTGAACTTTTGATTCAGTTATTTGTGGCAGCGCGGACCGACAACACATTGTCCCTGGAAAATTCTGGAATTCAACCACATAGCACGTGGAGGTGTTGGTCCAGCAGCAGCCGCCATTACATGTTTTTCATACTGGTTGTGTGTTACACAACTAGACCAGGTGAGCAGTGTTCATTACGGCTCTTAAGCCACTGATTGTTAAAAAGATAAGACCCTATCTGCGCTTGCTTCCTTCTTTTAGTTTAAGTGTTATGGTCTGGGGCTGTTTTGCTGCTTCAGGACCTGGAAGACCTGCTGTGGTAAATAAAGCCATAAATTCTGCGGTCTACTAAAAAATCCTGAAGGCGAATGTCCAGCCATCTGTTTGTGACATCAAGCTAAAGCGCTCTTGGGTTATGCAGCAGGAAAATGATCAATACACACCAGCAAGTTCACCTCTGAATGGTTTAAAAAAAAAAATTAAGACCTTAATCCAAATGAGAAGCTGTGTCATGACTTTAAAAAGGAGGTTCATGCTCGTAAATCCTGCAATGTGGCTAAATTACAACAATTCTGCAAAGATGAGTGAGCCAAAATTCATCAAGAACGCTGCAAAACACTTATTGCTAGTTATCACAAACGCTTGATTAGGTATAGGGGCCAATCACTTTTTCACACAGAGTCCTGTAGGTTTGGATTTCTTTTTCCCTTAATAGTAAACACATTCATATATAAACTGAATTTTGTGGTTACTTGTGTTATCTTTGAGTAATATCTGAATTTGTTTGGTGATCTGAAACATTTAAGTGTGACAAACAATGCAAAAGAATAAGAAATTAGGAAAAACATTTTCACACCACTCTAATGATGAAAAATATTTTATTTTTTATTTATTTTTGCAAATGAAGGTGCTTTGCTGCACTTTTGACCTGACCTGTGCCTAGGGGCAACATTACACTCTTCTATTTGCAAATTAAAGCCAGTCCACTTTCTTGATTGACAGTGCTCCATCGGTGAAATTAAGTGCTGCCTAAAATCGGTGAGCCTCCAAAGTGTCAGTATTGCCATCCACACAGTGTGACTGCAGTGTCAGTGTGGCTGTGCACACAGTATGGCTGCCATCACGTTCTGATGCCTGGTTACTGCCTGTTTTTTTTTTTTTTTAATTCTTTATTTTTGAAATGTTTTAATGTAATACATAACACCATAACAAATAATTCAATTCAAGATCAGAACACTTGATTTCTCATAGCCGCATTTCTCCACAAAACATATTTTCAATAAATCCTCTGCATTTGGTATTTGCGCTTGTTCCTGGACGAACCTAGAGCACAGTATGTACTTTTACGTTAGACTCTAGCAAGTTCAGGCGACCATTAGAGTATATATCAGTGTTCTTAAATATCCAAATTAACTTTTATATCAAGAAGGATACAAAGTATAGCGAAAGTAAGAAGAAGGGAAAGAAGCAGTGGGGATGAGGGGGACCTAAAAAAGAAAAACTAAAATCATATCAGACTAGGTATGTGTCTCATAAGGAATATGCCAAGTGTCTTTCCATTGACGTGACAACTCATCTAGTGATCCCTACAAATCTTATATACGGTAAATCCGATTGTTGAAATACCATCCAACTATGCCATGTGTTTCTGAATTTTACATATGTGTCGTGGATGTAGGAGGTCAGGTCTTCAAGATACATGAGGTCATTTACTTTTTCTATCCACATGGATATTGTAGGGCAGGGGTCTCAAACTCCAGGCCTCGAGGGCCGCACACAGTCCAGATTTTCAGGATTTCCATACTTTGACAGTTGGTTATTTGATTACCAACTGTCAAATACTAGGGAAATCCAGAAAACCTGGACTGTGTGCGGCCCTCGAGGCCTGGAGTTTGAGACCCCTGTTGTAGGGCATGTCTCATTCTTCCATAATATCGAGATACATGTTCTAGCCGCCATAACCAGGAATCTGATAAGAGAACGTTTATATCTATGCATAAGTATCCCACAGTGATGGAGCATGAAGAGGCTGTGACAATTCTAATGATCTCCTTTACTCTAGACCAGAATGGTACTGCATGTCTTTGACCGCCTCTCAAATACTCCTCATCCTCCGCATTGAAGCTGCTAGAGTGAACAGACAAGTCAATCAAGATAAGGGACTAGCTTTAATATGTAAATATTACTTCATAACTGTGACCATGGCATAGATGATGCCAAGTGTGGACTGAAGCACTTTCACTTGCATAATAAATAATGGATTTTTTTCAGTAAATGTTAAATTAAACTGTATAAACCTGGTATGAATTTTTGTATGGACTGCATTCACTATTATGAATGTTTATGCAGCGTAATTGGCATTTTGTGGGCGACACTCATTTTTATGCTTAACAATGTCACCATACGAACAACTGTTTTGCTCCTGCATTGGATGATTGACAGCTTCTTTAGGTAGACCGATAATAAGCTGGAGTGAAAATGTACCTTAAAGGGAAACCAACCACCAGGATTTCGTGCTATGCAGCAGGTGATTGACGTGTGTAACATGACATCACTATTTGTTTTTTTCATTACTCCCCTGTGGGCTTGTCTTTCGGCTGTAAGCTGAATCCCCCTCCCTCTCATCCAGCATTGGCAAGCCCACAGGGGAGTAATTAATAAAACAAAAACAAATAGTGAAGTCATGTTGCACACTTTAATCACCAGCTGCATAGCACTAAATCCTGGTGGTTGGTTTCTTTTAACCCCTTCCCAACCCTTGACGTAATGCTATGTGACGGGTCGAGTTCCGGTGTTTGATGTAAGCTCCGGTGCGGCGCTCACATCATTCACTAGACATCTCAGCTGATCTCATCAACTGAGATGTCGGGCTTCCAGCACCGATTGGATCCGCAATCCGATCGGTGCTGTTAACCCTTTGAATCCCACTGTCATTCACTGACAGTGGGATTCAAAACTGCTGCAGCAGGGATCGCACCGTTCCCCGCCGAGATTGGAGCTCCCGCGATCTTATCACGGAATCTCTGGTGCCCAAGTGATAGCCCCGGGTCCTGGTGTGAACCCGCAAGCTATCAGGGATCACTTCCTGTCAGTGGTTGGCAAGGACTGCCAACCACTGAAAGTGAAACCAAGTGCCATGTCCCGATGTGCTGCAGCTCATCGGGACATGGCAGAAGTGATCAGACACTGCAGCAGTGTGGCACCCTATGAGGCAGTGTAAAATGAAGAGTGAATGAAAAAATAAACTTTTAAAAAAATATGAAAAAAGTAAAACACAAAAGTTCAAATCACCCCCTTTCCCCCCATTCAAAATAAAAGTATAAAAAAATACACATATTTGGTATCGCTGCATTCAGAAATTCCTGATCTATCAAGATATAAAATCAATTAATGAGAGCCGTAAATGGCGTAACAGAAAAATGGTCCAAACGACAAAATTACGATGTTTTGGTCGCCGCAATATTGCTATAAAATGCAATAATGGGTGATCAAAACAGTGCATCCATCCAAAATTGGTATCATTAGAAACGTCAGCTCAAGCTGCCAAAAGAAAGCCATCACACAACCCCAGATCCCAAAAAAATGAGGACGCTACAGGTCACAGAACATGGTGCAAAAAGTGCAATTCTTTTTTTCAAACTTCAGAATTTTTTTCACCAATTAGATAACAGTAGAAGTATACATGTTTGGTGTCTACAAACTCGAACCGACCTGAGGCATCACACCGTCATGTCACTTTTACCATATAGTGATCATGGTGAATAAAAAAACAAAAAACAAACGTGTAATTGCACTTTTTTTTGCAACTTCACAACACTTGGAATTTTTTTCCCATTTTCATGTACACTATATGGTAAAATAAATGATTGCATCTGAAAGTACACCAAAAAAAAGCCGTATATGTCCATATTGACGAAAAAATAAAAAATTATGGGTCTTGGAACCAGGGGAGCAAAAACCGAAAAATCGCTGGGTGGTGAAGGCGTTGAAGAATAGTTAAAATGAGAAATTGCTTTATATGTTTCAGGGTCATTAATTTTTATCATATCTGTGGGGGACGCGGTCTCTAAGCCCCTACTAATCGCTCAAAATAACTCTTAGAAAAGGGCAAATCATGAGACAGGAGAGCACACATTTCTAAGGCTGCTTTCGTATTACGATTTTTTTCCTGTCCGTGGGATCCTACTTTTTGTAGGATCCCACGGACAGGAACGGACACCACAGGGGGTGACCTATTCTGTGTCCGGGTCCTTGATTATCACTGATCCGGACACAGAAAGCGCTGTGCGGAGTAATTTCACTTCCACAATGTATAAATACATTGCGGAAGTGAAATTTAAGTAAAATCAAGTGTTAAAAAAAAAAAAAAATCGATCCTCACCTGTCCCGCGATCCAGCGCCGTCGGCATCTAGCTCCGGATGCTGAAAGGTCCTGGCTGGGCGGGTCTACCCACTCAGCATCATCGGTCACATGACCAGTTACCACGGTAACAGTCACATGACCGGTTACCGCTGTAACTGGTCATGTGATCGACAACGCTGAGTGGGTAGACCCGCCCAGTCAGGTCCTTTCAGCATCCGTAGCTAGATGCCGACGGTGCTGGATCACGGGACAGGTGAGGATCGATTTTTTTATTTTTAACACTTGATTTTACTTAAATTTCAATTCCGCAATGTATATATACATTGCGGAAGTGAAATTAGCTGGAGAGGAGCAGTTTTAGTGTATTGAGCATACTCAGTACACTAAAATCGGGTCTGAGAAAGCATCCGATGTTTTCTCGGACCGTGCTCCATAGGCCCCCATGTTATAGGCCACGGATCATGTCGGATCTGATTCGGTCCGATTTGATCCGCTGTGCCCAAAATCGGAGCAGTCTCCGATTTTGGGTACAGAAAAAAGTCGTACCAAAACGGATCTGACAAAAATCGGATGCCACTAAGTAAATCCGATCCGATCAGTGCCCATAGGCTAACATGGGGCCAAATCGGATCCGTGGCTGTCCATTTTACAATGGACAGCCACGGATCCCAAAAGATCATAATGTGAAAGCACCCTATGAGGTCTTTTGAACAATCTATGGAGGTCTCAAGACACATTGTTGCACCAATCTGCTTAGAATTAATGGACCTAAATCAAGATATCTCCCAAAAGTTAAAAGGCTGGTTCAAAGGCAAAATAATTTTCATTCTAAACCCCGAATTAGTGCCATTATTTAATCTATTTTCTAACATGTTTGCATTAAAATTTTCTTATAATTCCCTAAATACACTTTCTAATTGCTTTTCTATTTTTACTCTACATCCTTTTTTGATGGTCCTTCGCTTGAGAAACTCAGTGCATGCTGCATGCTTGGATACTCCCTTTCATACCTTAGAAAAGGAGTAAATGCTTTAAATAATGCAAAAGTTTCAATTTTATTATTATTAACAAAGAGCAAGGACAAAGGAAGGGGAGATCTAAAGTGCCCACGTGGCACAAGCCCTCTCTCGAGGTATTTATCAAGAAAAGCCATGTTCCACCAGGTCTTTGTGCATTTCCGTAGGAGACCCCTGACAGCTTTGACTACCTCATCCGTGTTACCGCTGCCACCAGGCTCCCCCGCTGCACCTCCGACCTCGTCCAAGGGATTTGTCAAGTTCTGTGAGCCAGACAGAATCGTGGGCTCGAAAATCCATCTCAGCAGGAAGAACTGTGGAAACCACAGAAATAACAATTATCAAGCAAATTTCCATAGTAAGAAGTAGACCACACTACAATTAGGGGGCATACTTCAAAAATCTACTCCGACAAAATTTCATAACTTAGAAAAGGAGTTAACGCTTTAAATAATGTAAAAGTTTCAATTTTATTATTATTAACAAGGAGCAAAGACAAAGGAAGGGGAGATCTAAAGTGCTCACGTGCCTAGAGTCAGCAAATGGCTTATATAAAGTACAGTTTGCCAAATAGACAACTCAAAGTTCATATCCCATCATTACATACAGATATTGGTGTCTTCGCAGAGACCCACCTACAGATAGGCTTACACAAGACCTTGTATTACATCATGCCTGTCAAAAATAGGTTTAACTGAGGTGCCTCGTTTTTTACCTAGATACTGGGGCTAATACATGTGTGTGTCTTTCCCCATAGTGGTCCGTATAGGATGTAGAACATGGTATGATATGTCTATGTAATGTTTACTCCCTATGACCAGTAAGGGAGGGAGTTATTATATACCCTTGTGTAAGCCTATCTGTATGTGGGTCTCTGCGAAGACACCAATATCTGTATGTAATGATGGGATATGAACTTTGAGTTGTCTATTTGGCAAACTGTACTTTATATAAGCTATTTGCTGACTCTAGGCACGTGAGCACTTTAGATCTCCCATTCCTTTGTCATTGCTCTTTGTTAATAATAATAAAATTGAAACTTTTGCATTATTTAAAGCGTTTACTCCTTTTATAAGTTATGAAATTTTGTCGGAGTAGATTTTTGAAGTATGCCCCCTAATTGTAGTGTGGTCTACTTCTTACTATGGAAATTTGCTTGATAATTGTCATTTCTGTGGTTTCCACAGTTCTTCCTGCTGAGATGGATTTTCGAGCCCACGATTCAGTCTGGCTCACAGAACTTGACAAAACCTTGGACGAGGTCGGAGGTGCAGCGGGAAAGCCTGGTGGCAGTGGTAACACGGATGAGGTAGTCAACGCTTACAGGGGTCTCCTGTGAAAACGCACAAAGACCTGGTGGAACAGGGATTTTCTTGATAAATACCTCGAGAGAGGGCTTGTGCCGCGTGGGCTACGAGTACAGGTTTTTCCTTCCTTTCCTATTGAAGACGAGACCTTCAGAGCTGAGTGGGAGGAATGTGCCAGTGAATGTTCTAAAGGTTTTTTAGGCCTCCTCATTGATCTAAACGCAGCCTCGATTGAAGTAATGGAGAGCGAGATGGATAATCTTCTGTCCCAGATTAAGGAACAGATGTCAGGTGAAGCCCTGACGAAATTTAACACCCAAAATGAGACAGAGCTTAAGCGCCTGGAAAAAGAGATCAAAGGTTTTAAGCATTCAACCCAAACCAAAACCTACGACACCTAATCCCAGTAGTACTGAGGAGTCCAATGCTGAATCCATACCCGGCGAAGGAGTAATGACTAGGTTTAGAGCCCGTCATCTACCAGGCGTAGGTTCTTCCAGCAGGTCGCTGCAGGTAATTAACATTTCATGCCACTCGCTCTCTAAAACCCAGATCGAGGTACTTTCTCTAGGGCTCTCTTTCTCACCCACGAGTAACTTCCATTTTTTCACAGCCATGAAGGATATGCAACTATTCTCATGTAAGATCATCCTGAGAAAACTTCATAACAAAAGTCAAAGGCAACCAGAAGAGATGGATCGGGGTGAGAGAGAATCCCTACAGAATCTGGAGGATTTGGCCAATGAGATAGAACCTATGAGTAAAGGTAGGTTTCCCTCATCTATCATGCCCAGATCAACGAGGTTCCCACCCTTGTCCGTGTGTCCAGCTGTAGAGATTTTTAACAAGTTGGTAGTCAATGATTTGAAGAGATTACCAACTAGACTAAGATCAGACAATTTGACGCATAAACAACGTTGCGCATTGTCTGATCTGGAGAAAATGTCTGACGTAGTTATAAAACCAGCGGACAAGGGTGGGAACATCGTGATCTGGCCAGTAGATCTATACGAACGTGAAGTTTTTCGACAATTGCGCGATAGAGAAACATACCGTAAACTGACCTTTAATCCTGTGGCCCCCTTCTCGAGTTTGCTTCAGACCATCCTCATAAAGGCCTTTGAGGCGGGACTGATTACAAAAAAGGTGATGGAGGGACTCACTGTCAGATACCCAAAAATTCCGACACTATATTTATTGCCGAAAATCCACAAAGATGCTGTCGCTCCTCCGGGGCGTCCGATCGTTTCCGGGATAGGAAGGCTTTGCAATCCGATATGTAGATTTATTGACTACTATTTGAAACCTTTAGTGGAATTGCTGCCCTCCTATGTCCAGGATACGACGGACGTCCTGATGAGGATCGACGGCATCACGGTGGAGGATGACACCTTATTGGTAACAGCTGACGTGGAGTCCCTTTACACCAGCATAAGACATGAGGATGGTCTGAGGGCAGTAAAGTTTTTCCTTCAGTCTAGTGGGAGGGATGCAGGAACATGTGAACTGATCCTTGAGCTGCTCCAGTTCGCCCTAACCCACAATTTGTTTGTTTCTAAAGATAATTATTATCCTCAAACGCGCAGCACTGCCATGGGCGAGGCCTGCGCGCCCTCATACGCAAACCTTTTCCTGGGCTTCTGGGAGAGGGATCTTCTTTGCGGCGGGGACGGGCCGGCCGATGCCCATGTGCAGTGTTGGCTTCGTTACATCGATGATTTGTTTATTTTGTGGCGGGGTGGACTGGAGCAGCTTAATGGGTTTATGCAGGGATTGGCGTCAAATGAGGTGAACATCAGACTGAATTTTAAGTCTGATGCCTGCAGGATTGACTTTCTGGACATCTGTATGGAGGTCGGCCCTGACGGCACCATACAGACTGATGTTTTCAGAAAGTCAACCGCAGTGAATTCCCTTTTATATGCCTCTTCATCGGACGATCGTTCTACTGTACGTGCTGTCCCTACCGGACAATTCTTACGGATGAGACGCATTTGCTCATCCGTCGAATTGTTTGAAAGACAAGCCCAAGATTTGAAGGAGCGCTTTCGTGAGAGGGGGTACAGTAATAAGTCAGTTAAACGGGCATATTTACGGGCAAAAAATACCCCTCAGGATTCTCTTCTCTATGGCCTTAAAAAATCCGAAACTCTCGGGTTCAACCGATCTGGTTTATATCCACTTTTAATCAAAGGTGGGATAAGATGAGGGAAATACTAAACAGACACTGGCCAATCCTGCTCTCAGATCCTTATCTGAAAGGTTCTTTGTCTGACCGTCCTCTGATGACGGCCAGACGTGCAAGGAATTTAAGGGACATACTAGTCCGTAGCCATTATCTGACAAATCCACCAGGCTTGTTCGGATCCAGGAGACCACTAAAGGGTTGTTTTCCCTGCGGTCACTGTGTGGCCTGTGGGAATGTCCAGCGCATTGCTTCCTTCTCCTTCTCTGATGGCTCTCGCAGCTATAACATCCGTGAATATATTTCTTGTGGCACGAGTTGTGTGGTGCATTATGCCACGTGTACCTGCCACAAGATATACATGCAGGGAGCTAAGGAGGAGGGTGAGGGAGCATGTGAGAGACATTGCCGCGGCCCCCACGGTGAAAGACCAGACCACTTTGAAGACATTACCACGTCATTTCTTGAAGTACCACAATAGTGACCCGTCAACCTTGACGTTTAGAGGTATTGACGTGGTACAGGGGTGGTGATGTCCGGAAAGTACTGTCACAACGGGAAACAAAGTGGATTGTGGCACTGGATACAATGTCACCTCATGGTCTTAATGAAGACTTAAGCTTTGTGCCTTTCCTGTGACTGCTGCTGCCTGGTGTTTCCGGGCTATTTTGTACCTCTTAACTCTAATAGTCGGATTTTCTGACTTTTTATGTTTTTATTTCATTTTTTAAGGAGTTTTTAGGTTCCTCCCTTGGCTTTGTTGGGGTATCTGTGGCTCTCAGATAAGGATACGCATGGTCTCCTACGGAAGAACTTTAGGATTACTACTCGATGCAGGAATTGTTTCAACCTGTATGGGACTAAGGAACTAACTTCACCAATATACTATATGGAAGATATACTATGGACTGCCTTGTTGCATAGAGATAGATAATCAAAATATAATGCCAGTATGTGTATATTGGGTGCTAGATTTCCTTCAGGTTAATGAGCAATCAAGGTAAATTCTCCTCTGATATTTATCTATGCTGTGCGCATAGTGTGACAGGATCTCCTGTCTGCTGGTGCTGATGTTGTGGCCCTGCGCGCGCACGGTCGCTATGGTGACGCGTCCCTGCGACCGTGCACGCATATGCCGCCTGACATCGGTGCGGTGGGCGGGGTAGCGTCCTGTCACATGAGTGTGCGCTACTTCCGGTCAGGTGACCTAGTTGCGTAGCGTCACTTCCGGTGACTCGAGATCCGAGCCACATATAAAAACCTCCGACGGAGGTACCTAGAGCACCCCCTGATGAAGTGACCGTTACCCAGCTGGTCACGAAACGCGTGGAGTCCTCTGGTCCAGGCCACCCCTCTCTCTCCCCCTGTTGTCTCCGTGCAGATGGCAGCGATGGCCCTGGTAAATATGTGCACTTGTAAAGTCATTTAGACCTTGTATTACATCATGCCTGTCAAAAATAGGTTTAACTGAGGTGCCTCGTTTTTTACCTAGATACTGGGGCTAATACAGGTGTGTGTCTTTCCCCATAGTGGTCAGTATAGGGTGTAGAACATGGTATGATATGTCTATGTAATGTTTACTCCCTATGACCAGTAAGAGAGGGAGTTATTATATACCCTTGTGTAAGCCTATCTGTATGTGGGTCTCTGCGAAGACACCAATATCTGTATGTAATGATGGGATATGAACTTTGAGTTGTCTGTTTGGAAAACTGTACTTTATATAAGCCATTTGTTGACTCTAGGCACGTGAGCACTTTATATCTCCCCTTCCTTTGTCCTTGCTCTTTGATAATAATAATAAAATTTAAACTTTTGCATTATTTAAAGCGTTTACTCCTTTTCTAAGTTATGAAATTTTGTCAGAGTAGCTCTTTGAAGTATGCCCCCTAATTGTAGTGTGGTCTACTTCTTACTATGGAAATTTGCTTGATAATGCTTGGATACTCAAACAAAGCATAATCAGGGGAAGAGGCTGAAGCCTCTGACCCTCCCTGAAATGAAGCGTCATCAGTGACGGGGCTGAGTTTGGCTCTTTGCACTATGCAATGTGCACAATAGCAGCGCACACTCTGTTGCTGGGTCTGATCAGCAGTAACAAGCTGGCACCAGAGTGGTGTCACAATATCTGGCTTATGTAGACCAGTGACCATTGTGCACATTGGAAAGTTCACATTGTGCAGGAACTAGGCCTCCCCCTGAAATGAGTTTCATTGAGGACTCTTCATTTCAGGGAGGGGTCAGAGGCTGCGGCAGTGACGGCAATCTTTATGTTGTAAATGTAAATGTTGTAATCTTTAATTTGTTAAACATGATACTTCATCATTATAGGTTCATTGTGCTGGGCTGATAATACACCATCTGAATTAGGCAGTATTTGTCAACTGAACAAGTGTTTAACTAATGCCATGATATATATATACAGTACGGTATATAGACAACTGTCTGATCATTCAACCGGCAACTATCTCTCCAGACTCTCCCGTATGCAGGACTACTCATTTTGCTGAGTGCTTCTGTGTTCTCTATAAGAGAGCTGCTGCCAGACACCTTAACTTATCATTATAGACATTTAGAATATAGAGATTTTCAGTCCTAAATATGACATGTTGGATCCTTATCTCTTTGGACATCATTAGTCAAAGACACCCATACACAGTAGACTGAGGGCTGGTGGATTCTGACTACTTTAGTTTAATGTGTATAGAAGGACATCTGCAAATTCTATGGAGTTTTCAGGCAGAAGACACTTCAGGACATACCGGTGTCTTTTGTGTTAAAGCTACTTGCTTTTCTTCTTTTCAATCATCTTTTCTGACATTTTTTGGGGACCTTTTTTTTTTATATTAAATTGTATTAAAATAAACAAGTGAGCAGCTTACAAGTGGGAATCGCCTGAAGAATCATCGGCCAATTCGTTCAACCGCTTCACATCTTTGGAAACCTGAAGTGGTTAATAGAAGCTCAAAAGAGAGAATATATGATCAGCAAGTCATTTTTACACTGCAGAGTGTATATTCAGTCTTTTTAGTGTATATTTAGCACTTTTTTGAAAATAATGAGCATGTAGGTCCTTTTCTGCATTTTTGCTGCAGCCAGTGGCAAAAATGCAGAAAAAAAATGCAGCAACCAAAATGCGGTTAAAACGCAGCCAAAATGCAGCAAATCTCCAACCAAGAAATCTAGAGATACTACAAACCTGTACAGGTCTTGCTGCGTTTTTAGCCATAGCAAAAACGCCCTGTGTGCACATACCCTTAGTCTGACTTACCAGTAGGGACCATGAGAGCTTAAAGTGCCTAGGCCAAAATGAACACCAAATATGGCCCTGGACATCTGTAATGATTCTACAGAGAAAACATGAGCTGTACCATGAGTCCTGTGTTATTCCAACATTGAAGCATTATGAGACCATTCATGTGTGAGGTTGCATTTAATCCAAGAGCATGGCGCACTTCCAACTTTGCCTAAAAGGACTGCCATTTTGACTTTTGGAGCTACTTTTCCATTCAAAAAGTGAAATGACGCTACTTCCCTTCTGAGCCCTGCCGTGCACCCAAACAGTGGTTTATTGAAAGAAGGGTGATCTGCTGCAACACTAAACACAATGTGTGCACATAGATGAGTGCAAGGAGTGGCTGGACTGCACAGCTAATACAAGTACAATGAAAATGAGTTATAGCAATCACTGCTCTAGATATAATGTAAAATGGAAGACTTAGTTTCAACAGTGACCACTGTTGACCATCGCAAAGGTGCTTCAGTCTCATCGGGTCCCAACACTATGATTAACGAAGGTATGCACTGTGTATGAGTTTATATGCCTCTATTTATAATTAAACACATAAACAGGGCATACCTTTGTTAGTCATAGTGTTAGGACCTGATGAAACGGAAGCACCTAGGCGATGGTCATCGGGCACTCCACTTGATCCCTTGTTGCACCTATCGATCCATCCACCCATGCACTCATCATCCACGCATGCACCCATCCACGCATGCACAAACACACATCTATCCATGCACACATCTATCCATGCACACATCCACACATGCATCCACACATCCATGCGCGCATCCACGCATGCAGACATCCATCCATGCACACATCCATCCATGCACTCACATATCCATGCACGCACTTATCCATTCATGCACGCATCCACACATCCATGCATGCACACACATCTATCTATGCACGCATCCATCCATGCATGCACACATCCATGCATGCACACATCCAAGCATGCATCCACGCTCAAACACATCCATGCACGCACACATCCCTCCATGCAAACACATCCATCTATGCACCCATCAACGCATGCCCACATGCACGCATGCGCATATCCATCCATGCATGCATGCATCCACACATCCACGCATGCAACCACTCACGCACACATCCATGCATGCAACATCTATCCATACACACATGCATGCATCCATGCATGCACACATCCATCCATGCACACATCCATCCATGCACGCACACATCCATGCATTCACACATCCACGCACGCACACATCCACGCATCCATCCATGCACGCACACATCCATGCATGCATGCATCCATGCATGCATCCACGCTCAAACACATCCATGCACGCACACATCCCTCCATGCACGCACACATCCGTCCATGCACCCATCAACGCATGCCCACATGCACGCATGCACACATCCATCCATGCATGCATGCATCCACACATCCACGCATGCAACCACTCACGCACACATCCATGCATGCAACATCTATCCATACACACATGCATGCATGCATCCATGCATGCACACATCCATCCATGCACACATCCATCCATGCACACACACACATCCATCCACCCATGCATGCACCCATCCACCCACCCATGCATGCACCCACTCACCCATCCATCCACCCATGCATGCATGCACACACTCACCCATCCATCCACCCATGCATGCATGCACCCACTCACCCATCCATCCATCCATCCATCCAACCATGCATGCACCCACTCATTCATTCATTCATTCATTCATACATATTTACCTCATCCAGGAGGAGGAGCCCAGGAGAGGAAGAGGGGCCCACACTGGAGCTGGCCGGCTGGTCCATTCTGTTAAACCGTCTCAAATAGGTGGAAGTCCAGAGACAGACAATTCCGGACACTGAGCAAGGTGATCATATCGTGGCAGAAGAGAAGAGTGAGTCTTCCTTGTTCAAGTGCCTGGTAGAAGTTCCGGAAGACTTGAGAGACGAGTGTGCCAGAGAGCCTGTGCATGACGACTTTAAGAAGGCCGTGGAAGCCTGTAAGGTCTTCAGAACTAAACAGCTGGTGGTTCTGTCCACATCCAAAATCACCATGGATCGGGTGGCTATCCTGAGGGACATGCATTTGAGATGTATTTGCATGAAGCAGTTGATTCAGCTGAAGAACGAAGAAGCTGCTAGGCGGCTGGGTTTTATGAAGAGAGCTCGAAGTTTACAGGAAGATGTTATCCAGGTGCCTAGTGCTCAGCTGAGAGAAGTCCTCGGGGAAAACGGATGACTCATGCCGGAAATGGTGGATAAGGCCGGAGTGACGGGAGTACGAATTCCCGATGATAGTGAAAAGAAAATACCCAGGAAAGTGAGTATGGTTCAGTTCCTCATGTTGGGGACAATGGAGGTCTTGACAATATGCGGATTCTTCTCACATATAGGGTGACTCACCTAAAAGAAGTACAGCAGTTGAAGCTGGAAAGAGCGAGAATCGAGAGACAGCATCGCTGCCGCAGATGGAAGCCCTCTTTACATCATGGTACCCAACTCTCAATAATAGATGGGTCACAGCAGAAGCTAGAGACAAATGGAGCAACGGGTCTCGGGCAATGAAGACAAAAGACCTAAAGGTACCGTCACACGAGGCACCCCGGCGATGCCGCCTGTCAGATCGGCACTGATGGTGTCGCCCCATGGAAATGGGGGACGGCGCTGCTGGCGGGGGCGGCAAAAACGTGCGTGCTCCCGCCAGTCGCTGCCGACATCTCCAGCGCCGTCGCCTCGTGTGACGGTACCTTAACAGTATATGTGATGATACACATTCAGACCAGACAGGAGATTTGACGCGACTCACTACAACTCTACCCGTTGGAGGCAGCCATGGAGAGAGAGGTCTGACAACCAGACATATACAAAAGATGTGCTGACTGAAAAGGGTCTGGCGACAGTGACGGACCATGTCTCAAGGCTGGTAGCCAAAAGCTGGACAATAGACACGAGTGCAAGTGATGCGCACTATTGTACTGAATGCTGGGGGTGGGGAAGGCCTCACAGAGATAGGCCTCATACTCATGAGGTGACAGAGTCTGACAGGGTAGCAAGGTCTGACCTTTGGTGGTGACACAGACGACCCCCTGGTATAGGGACCTATGGTGCCAAGCCAGGCGGCTTTAGGCAGGGGGGGGGGGGGAAGATATGTGGTATGTCGGCGAGTCATGGTCTGAATGACTGGTATACATTGCACAGGCAGAGATCTGATGCAATGTGTATGTTTCATTGTGTCTTGCAGCAGTAGAAAGAGTTAATGCAAGTGTGTATGTGTAAGAGTTAACCCACCTCCTCTAGGGGCGTGGTTAGGGCTGATATCATGTGACTTCTGACTGGTCACAGAGTGTGATGTCAGCTCAGGCCCCGGAGGCTGGAATAGCCTGCTGCTGAGCACATGTTGTGGCTACAGTAGGCTCTGATGACGGACAAGCCCCAGCTGTGGAAGCTGGCTGGGTGTAACACATGAGCAGAGACCAGCCCTAGAGCTGTGGCCTGTGAGTGGAGTCAGAGACTTCTTCACTGGGATAGTGCTGGAGAAGCATACCCAAACATGTGCACCCGTGTCTAAGGTAACAACAGACTGTATACCGGCGGTATGTTCCTGTAAGCCAAAGAAAGGCTCCTGTTTATGTGCTGGAGGGCAGTTTATGCTGAATTAATAAACCAACATTAATTTATTTACGTTGAGAGCTCTGTTTGAACATCGCTGCCAAATGAGTGAACGCCAATCCAATCCATGATCGCTACGTCACAGTATACAGAGGCTTGGAATTAACTTCTGACTAGTGATGGGCGATCCTGAAATGTAAATTTCGGGGTCTACACCAAACACCTAGTGATCAGGCACAGATCCCGAACACAGACGTTCCTTCCTGGGAAGTTCGTACTACAGTTTGGGTTTGGGTTCGGGGGCGGGGGAGCTGTAAAAATAAAAAAAATTGTTGTTAAACAACATTATACTTATCGCATTCCACTGGGTCTACTTTCGGTACTGCTCTTTAACTTCCTAGATATTCACTGCAGAGGGGCCCAACAGCCAATCACAGAAGCTGTAACAGAGAATGGGCATTTGCTCATTGAGATATGCAGCAGAGCTGAAGATGACTGGTGGATTATGTCGTAGGGAGGGTTTTTTGTTAATTAAAGATGGGAAACAGGGTTGTCTTGTGTTTTATTTCTAAGGGCCGCTTTATACACACCAACTTCTGTGTCCAACTTCTGAACAGATCTCTGGTTGCAGTGAAATCATGGGCACATTGCACACAGCCACAAAATGGAACAATGTGGCCATGATTTCACTGCAACCAGAGATCTGTTCAGAAGTTGGACACAGAAGTTGGTGTGTGTAAAGCAGCCCTAAATGTTTTTTTTCAGTGTTGTGATTTTTTTACTGCTTACTAGAAATTCATAGGCGGTGGGTCTAATAGTGGCCTGACACTATGAATTTCAGGCTTAGTGCCAGCTGCCAATA
Organism: Allobates femoralis; assembly: GCA_033576535.1. Taxonomy (NCBI): domain Eukaryota; kingdom Metazoa; phylum Chordata; class Amphibia; order Anura; family Aromobatidae; genus Allobates; species Allobates femoralis. The sequence goes on from JARQOC010000004.1 coordinate 305,531,065, forward strand.
CAAAGCTGGCATTAACCCTTTTATTACCCATTGTGCCACCACCACCAAGGCCACTGGAAAGGGCGGGGTACAGTGCCAGAAAATGCCGCTTTTATGAATGTGCCATTTTGTAGGGCAGATGCGGGCTGCAATTTATAGCGTGAGGGCCGCAGAAGGCTTGGGCCTCCCTGTGCTGAGGATTCAAGGCCCCAGCTGCCTAGTTGTACCTGTTTTGAAACCAAAATACGGCAAAGCCCTATGTCATTTAAAATTATTTCATGAAATTCATGAAATAATTAAAAAAAGGGCTTCCCAATATTTTTGGTATCCAGCCAGGTAAAAATAGGCAGCTGGAGGTAGGGGGCAGCCCGTACCTGCCTGCTGTACCTGGCTGGCATACAAAAATATGGCGAAGCCCCAAGTCATTTTTTTTTTTAATTATTTCAAGGAATAATTTTATAGAAAGGGCTCAACTGTGTAGCGTTTTTGGTGCTTTTTTAGGCCAGGAGATTCAGATGAACACAATGCACCAAAAAAATCATGAAATCCGAGGCAAAAATAATGTCGTAGTTTACAAATACTGAGGTAAAAACCTCACCAAATACTCAGCGTGTGTATGAGGCCTTACAAATACTGAGGTAAAAACCTCTCCAAATACTCAGTGTGTGCACGAGGCCTTACAAAATACTAAGGTAATAATTCACCCAAATACTCAGCGTGTGCACGAGGCCTTACAAATACTGAGGTAAAAACTCACCAAATACTCAGCGTGTGCACGAGACCTTACAAATACTGAGGTAAAAACCTCACCAAATACTCAGCGTGTGCATGAGGCCTTAGGCCATGTGCCCACTCTGCGTTTTTGATACATATTTGGTGCTGTTTTTGTTTTTAAACTGCACCAAAAATGGATCAGTCGTTGCATCTGCAGCAAAGTGAATGTGATTTTCAATCTGCTGTGCAGACGTTGCATTGTTGACTGCTGTGTTAGTGGTACAGAAAACGCATCCAGAAAATAATAAGCGTTAATTATTGCTCGATTTTTCTGCTGCACTTTCTCCATTGACTCAATTCTACAAAAAAAAAAAAGCATCACAAACAGATTGGTATCACACAGGCCATTTGTAATGCTTTTTTACTGCGCTTTCCACTCCACAAACTCTCCAGTACTTACCCTCCCTGGCGATGTACTCCTTCTGGGCATTGCCAGGACCTGCGGGATCTTGCACTATGTGACTCAGCCTGATACCCAGACGTAACCCATTGCCGAACACCGCGGGACCTTGAGGAAGGTAATAATGTGTGTGTCTTTGTGTGTTTGTATGTCTGCCTGCCTGTTTATCTGCATCCGCTATGAAATAGTATTGTGGTTTTGCTTTGAAAAATCAAAAGTGCAGCACTAAAAACAGAAGCAAAGAATAAACAAACGATTAATTCGTTTGTGATGCTTTTTTGATGCAAAAAAAAAAAAAAGGGCAGGGAGATCTATTATTGCTGCAGAAAATGCAACAAAAATAGATCTCCTTAGTGGAGCACAAACACCCTGTGGGCACAGAGCCTTGCAATTATGGATAAAATACGAGTAGACTAAAACTATAAAACTACATGGGGCAAATGCCCACTGTGCCCCACTGCCCCTCCATCTTGGATAGTCCCATGTGACATGCCCCTACATGCTGTGTGTGTGGAGCCCACTGGGACGGGGTACTCGGTGCCAGACCGGTGTACTGCTGGGGGATGTCACGGCGGTCCTGGTACGGACCGTGTCCCGGGCCCGCACAATAAAATGGGGGGTTATTTACAGGGGATTTGTCACTCGTGACGCCACCCACTATATGCGGCCAGTAATGGGGCCGCCGCTGCTGCAGAACCTCCGGGGATGATGGGAAAGCAGCTTGGATAGAATAGTTCCTGTGGGCAGAACTGGGTTCCCCGGGGCAGTGGTAGTAGTAGTTAGTCTGTGAGGATAGTTATTGATGCTGCAGGAGAGTAGGGGTAGCAGTAGAGATGATGAGAGTAGAGGTAATCGCAGTATATGAGGGCAAGTGGGGCTTCAGTATAAGGATCACACACACTCATGGTTTCTGTTGTTTTCCAAGTCTTTACTTGCAGATGGTATATCACAATATTGTCCACGGAGTCTGTACCAGGTTGCTCCCACCCTGATCGGGTCCTTGGCTTCCTACTTAAGCGCTGTGTGTGGCCCTGCTGCTGCTTGTAGCTATACTGCTGGCCCTGTCTCTGCTCACGGGTACCAATCTGCTGGGCAACTTGAGTCCTCTGTGTCACTGACTCCTTCGTGTTGCTTTGCTATGGTGCTGTGAAGATGGTGGACCTTCACTATGCCGGTGTTTACTGTCCTGTCTGTCTCAGGCACAGCCTCGGATCCGGTATCCGTCTTAAGCGCCTCCCCGGGGTCAAGTTTTTGGGGTAACTCTTTATCCCGGGTATGTTCCTCTGTTCCTCTCCTCAGACCTCTCAGGACCTCCACTTCTACTTGGCTCTGCTCCTGCTCCAGACTCAACTGAACTGAACTAACTGTCACTCCTGCTCTGTGGTAAACAACTTAGCTCCTCCCACTAGTGCAGGTGCCACCTAAACTCCTCCCACTTTCTAGTGTAGTGTTGTGTGGGGATTAAACCTGTGTTGATGTTTCTATGGCACATTAAACCTTGGGGTGCCACATTCCCCCTTAGTTAAAGACAGTACTCCGGGACTGTGGAACAATAAAGGAACAAACAATTAATACAATTAATATTTACAAAGACTTAAAAGTAAAAATTACAAAAATCACTAAAGTTTAAAAACAGTCCAAAAATTCAAAAAGCAGTCCTTCCGGGGGTTTAGTCTTTTGCCTCCGGGCTGATGAATGTATACTAGAAAGTTTATACCACAACCAGTCTGTGGTAGTATGGTCCATAAAAATAAAATAAAAGGAAAAAGTTTGAAGAATATGCAAGAAGTTCATACAGGATAGTCTCTGTAGGTACTGGGCTTTTTTAACGTTGCATTAACTATGCACATTTGTTTACGGGTTCAATTTATATTTACACAAACATATTTATATTTTACAGTTAACTTGACCTTTTAATCCCTGTACCTAGCTGGTAACTGACCTCTGGTACTACGCTCGGATCTGCGTAAAACGGGTATACTACTTGCATGTAGTCTATTGGTGCTGGTAGGCATGTACCTATTTGCAGTGTTTGGTACTATGTTAGATGAAGATCTGACTGTAGGACTGGCAAGCTCACTGGGACCAGGAATTGATTCTTCCTCTACAGGTTCTACTTCTAGTTCTTCAGGTCTTGGGACTTCTTCAGGTAACACGGGTTCTGGTAACACAGGTTCTGGTGTTGGTTCCACCATTGAAGGGAATGCAATCATTGGTACGACAACTGCTCCATGGTAATTTGGCCGTGTTTTAGGGAAATCTCCTAGTACCGTGTGGAATACTTCTTCTTTCTTTAATAGGTTGGACCTGTACGGGTTCTGTTACTTCAGGTGTCTTCAGTGTTTTAGGATACAATTTTAGCTGATCACGAGATACGACTTGTGACGTTTTTCCTTCATCTTTGCTTATCAAACAGGTTTTAACATTGTCTAGGTTAGATGGTAAGACTGTGTATGGGACGGTTTCCCACTGATTATCCAGTTTGTCAGTGCGTCTCTTTGTCTTGAGAACTTGATCACCTTCTTGTAATGGCATTGCTTGAGCATGTTTGTTAAAAGTTTTCTCTTGTCTTCCTCTTGCTTGCTGAAGATTTTTCTCTACACATTCTTGAACTTGTTGATACTGCTTCTGACGTTGGGTATCCCAATCTGATTCTTCTTCTACTTCTGTATCTGGTTTTACGATTCCCATTTCTAAATCAATTGGTAATTTACCGGGTCTTGCACGCATAAGGTATGCTGGAGTGCAGTTTGTAGAACTCACGGGTACATGGTTGTATAAGTCTACCAAATCAGGTAATTTATCTGGCCACTGGTTTCTTTCTGATTCTGGTATGGTCTTTAACAGTTCAATTACAATATGATTAATTTCCTCGCATAAACCATTTGTTTGAGGATGATACGTTGTTGTGTGAATCTTCTTACAACCGTACATATTGCAGAATTCCTTGAATAGTTCTGATTCAAAAGCTGGACCTTGGTCTGCAAGGACTTGTTCTGGGTAACCATGTGGTCTACAGAAATGCGTCTGGAATGCTTTTGCTGCCGTATTCGCTGTCAGATCTTTGACTGGTACCACCACTAAGAAGCGTGAGTAATGGTCCACGATGGTTAAGGCATAGACATAGCCTGACCGGCGTGGCGACAACTTGACGTCATCTAATGCGACTAGCTCGAGTGGCTGCTTGGTTACTATTGGTTGAAGCGGAGCTTTCTGTGGATCCTTCCTTCTGAGGTTGCATGCGGCACATCTTCTGCACCATAGTTCAATGGATTTTCTCATGCCAACCCAATAAAATCTTTCTCTCAGGATCGCTTCTAACTTCCTACATCCAAAATGACCTGCAACGTCATGATAAGCTTCTAAGACCATTTGGGTGGCTCTCTTGGGCACAATTATCTGCCAGACTAGTTCATGTGTTTTAGGATTGGCATACATTCTGCAGAGCTTTCCTTGATGTAGAAACAACTTGCCTCTATCTTTCCATAGCTGTATAGCTTCAGCAGGGGCATTCTGATCAGGGTGTGCGCGTTGTTGCGTAAGCAGTTCTTTCACTAGCTTCACGGCTGGATCATTATTTTGGGCTTCGGCCCATCCGTAGTGTCTTAACGGGTTAAGATTTACTTCCTGCTTTCTTTGGTAGGCGCCGGGTTGATAATCTTGTACCTTTGAACGATGAAAGGCCGGTAGTTCAATCTCTTCCAACTCTTCCGGTTCCTCTTCCACGTCTTTCAAGTGCAGCATCCGTGACAAGGCATCTGCGTTCCCGTTCTTGCGACCTGCTCTGTATTTGATGACAAAGTTGTAATTAGATAGCCGGGCTATCCATCGCTGCTCCAGAGCTCCTAGTTTCGCTGTATCCAGGTGAGTCAACGGGTTGTTATCCGTGTAGATGGTGAATTCTGCACCTGTCAAGTAATGTTTAAAACGTTAAGTCACAGCCCAAACTACTGCCAGTAGCTCTAACTTGAAGGAGCTGTAGTTCTCGGGATTTCTTTCTGTAGGCCGGAGCTTCCTACTTGCAAAGGCAATAACTCTTTCTTTGCCTCCTTGCATCTGTGATAATACTGCTCCCAGTCCAACGTTGCTGGCATCCGTGTATAGAATGAAGGGTTGATGGTAATCAGGGTATGCCAGGATCTCTTCTCCTGTCAGTGCACTTTTCAGCTTATTGAAGGAATCTTCTCTTTCCTTATCCCACCGTGTCAGGAAATTACAGGATGAAGTCTTCTTTGATCGTCCTACTAGAATGTCTTGCATAGGAACTGCTAGCTTCGTGGATCCTCTGATAAATCTTCTATAATAGCCTACCAGGCCCAGGAATTGCCTCACTTCTTTCACGTTTGTAGGTCTTGGCCAATCCCTTATCACTGTGACTTTATCAGGATCCAGTGCTACTCCCTCTGAACTCACGACGTGTCCCAGGTACTGTACCTTTGGTTTGAGAAGGGGACACTTGGATGGCTTGATCTCCATGCCGTATTTCGATAGGGCTTCGAACACTTCTGCCAGATCTTGTAGATGTTGCTCATACGTCTTGGAATAGACTATGACGTCATCTAAGTACAGGAGGACAGTTTCGAAGTTCTTGTGTCCTAAGCAGCTTTCCATCAGACGTTGGTGTCACATCGCCATTGGACTCGGTGGCTGGTGTTCCTGCCTCGGCCGCTGGGAGGAGCCGGATTCCTTCGGCTGGTGGCGCCGGTGATAGGAGGGCCTTGTCCTCATATGGAACTGCTCCCGCGACGTCTGCCTCTGTCGCTGAGCGCCGCTGTGTTTCCCCTCTAGGTGGTGTTGGTTGCAGAGGAAAGGGCCCTGCAGAGGTGTCCGTTAGGCGCAGCCTGCGTTCTTCTGTCAGAGGTGGCGTGGGTGGAGCCAGTCGTGCATCTCCATCTGGCCTGGATCTAGGGGCGGTCCGGATGAGGTCATCAGGTTGTGAGCTCCAGCCTATGGGAGGTTGCCGTGCCCTTCAAGTACATTGGAGCCTGGCTTGCAGGCCGCCAGATATAGTTTTGGTTCCCCAGTGATAGTGTGTGTGTTTAGTTTCGTGTCTGACCTTGCCTGGATTTCTGACTCTGCCTCTGCCTATTGATTTTGTACCTCAGCTGCCCTCTTGGTTTTTGCCCTTGACCTTTGCCTGGATTTTTGACTCTGCTACTGCCTGACGATTTTGTACCTTCGCTGCCCTCTCGGTTTTGACTCGGACTTCTGACTTCGTTTTTCGGGTCTTGATTTTCCCCTGGCGACCTCCCCGGCTCTGTTGCTCATATAGGCAGCTACCCCCTGGGCTCCGCTGTAATTCCAGATCCCTGTATAGGGGTTAAGGGTCTCGGGGTTTCTCGGGGTGCTGCCTACCAGCAGCTCGGCCTCACGGTGGATGGTCGTCACAGTTGGAAGGTCCCGGGTGCGTTGCAGAGTCCGAACGGCATACAATTGAACTCACAGAGGCCCATCGGTGTAGTAAACGCTGTCTTCTCCTTGTCGGCCTCGGCCACAGGAACCTGCCAGTACCCACTAGTCAGATCAAGGGTGGAAAAGTAGTTAGCAGATTTTAGTGCAGCTAATGACTCCTCAATCCTAGGTAATGGGTATGCGTCCTTATGTGTGATGCGATTAATCTGCCGATAATCTACGCACGTTCTCATGGCCCCATCCTTTTTTTTAACTAACACTAGAGGTGCTGCCCAGGGGCTACAACTGTCTCTTATTACCCCTGTAGATTTCATTTCTCTGAGCATGTATTTGGTGGTTTGGTAGTGAGCTGGTGGTAAAGGTCTATACCTCTCTTTTATAGGCTGATGGTTACCTGTGGGTATAGTGTGCTCTACCCCTTTAATCTGCCCAAAGTCTAACGGGTGTTTACTGAAAATTTGTTCATATTCCTTCACTACCCGGTATACTCCATGCTTGTGACGGGGAGGTGTAGAACTGGTACCTACATGCAACTTTTGGCACCAATCCTCCAGCTTCTCCTCTAAGCCATTGTCATCCGCCTGACATGACGGGTTCAAGGGCTCGGCGGCTGTGATGTTATTGTTATCAACCGTGTACAACTTAGCCATGGTAGCATACTTAGGTAATGTGACCTCATCTTCTCCACAGTTTAATAGGCGTAATGGCACTCTTCCCCTGTGTACGTCAACTACTCCTCTAGCAGTGAGTATGGTGGGTCTGCTATCTGAGTACACGGGTTCTACCAGGGCTTGATAGTCTTGCCCTTTAATGCTTATTGCGGCTCTACACCACACCAACATTTCAGTTTTGGGAGGAATTACAATGGGTATTGGATCACTTACTCGTACACTGCCGATCTCACCTCCGGAGATTTCTACCTGTTGCTTCAACATCAAGGCTTTAATCTCTTTGTGCAGAAGCCTCTGTTGTCCAGTTCCGGCAGTCTCGGCGATTTGCTGCAAAACACTTAACACTTCGGAAAAACATTTCTCAATTACATTCATTCCTATCAGCATCACGGGTTCATGTTCTCGCCGGTTAACATCGATGATTATAACACCCTGGTTCTGCAATTCTACCTTCCCAACCTGAATATTCATCTCTCTAAATCCAACCTTTGGTATTACCTGTCCATTACTAGCCCATACCTCAAAGTTAAAGTCATCTGGCGCATTAGTAATGTCTGAATCAGCCCAGTACCTTGTATAAAGAACATGTGGGATGGATGTTATTTGGGACCCGATATCCAGCAAGGCACTAAAGGGAATACCATCCAACACAATAGGGATCACCGGTTTTCCTCCCACGAATCTGTCATACCAGGCTGAGGGGCCTTGAGTGTTCATTCCTGGGGAGCGGCCCGCCTGCCCAGGGAATCGTCGTTTAAAGGACACTCACGAGCAAGATGGCCTGGTTTCTGGCAACGGCGGCAAATGGGCTGTCCATCGGGTTGATAGCGATCGCTGGGTCGTCCTCTTGCTGCTGGGTATCTTCTGGGCCTCGTCCACTGGACATCCTCTCTGATGGTCGCCGACTTGGTCTTGGGTGCAGGCTTTGACTCTTGCAGTTCCTTGATGACCTTGGCCATAGAGATCACGGTGTTTGTCAGGGCATCTAGCTTTTGGTTGAGGGCTGTATTAGAAATTAGTTTTCCAGTCTCAGCAGCAGTTGCTGACATGGCAGATGTCGCTGGCGCTGCCGGCTGCTGTGGTGCTGCTGCAGTGTCAAGGACAGTTTGTAGCTCCCGTGGCTCTTCCAGCTGCTGCAAACGGATAGCTCTATCTTTCAGCTCAGTAAATGTCATGTCAGGGTTCTGCAGCAGTATCATGCTTAACTGTCCTCGATGGGAAGGGGAATGGAGGCCCTCTATGAATTGGTCAAATAGCATTTTATCAGCTCCCGGGGCTAAAGCAGGTTCTGCCAGCTTAAGGGCTCTGAGTGCTTCCTGCAGGTTCAAGGCAAAGTCTCTGGCACTCTGTTTAGGTTTCTGGTGGCATGCAAAGAACCTCATCTTAGCCCGGGTATCAGCAGCAGATTCAAACGTTGCTTTCAGTCTAGCTGCTAGATGCTCTACAGTGTCCTTATCTGTGTCCAGCCAGGACGCAACCTCACGCCGTGCATTGCCCGTTAACTGTCCCATTATCATTCCTACACGCTGGGCTTCAGTGAGGGGGTACATCACATATTATTCCTTTATCTTTAGCATAAAGTCAGTTGGTGTATTAGGCTCACCGGAGTATTGGGGCAGCCACATTGCCCCTGGAGTATACGGCATCAGGAACGGCATTATTGGTGCTGTTCCTTGCGCTGCTGCACCGCCGGGTACTATCGCTGGGTCCGGCGCTGCAGCTCCACCGGCTGCTCCATCGCCGCCTTGTGCACCGGGCTGCGACATCTTGGGCCCCCTTAGTTAATATCCGCCCTCCGTCTTCCGCTTCCGTCTGGATGTCTAACAAAGGTTCCGCTGCGCACCAGGGATTCTCTTCCCTTCCGGATGACGTCAGAGTGTTGAGCAGTTTTTCTTCCTGCGCGACGCGCGCTCTGCAATGGCGGATTCTGAAATTTACAGTATCTGTGGCGCAGTTACAATTCAGCTTGCCGCGCGCCCAGCAATGGCGGCTGATTTAAAACAGTCACTAATCACGGCACACAATGCCCGGTACCGGGCACGGTAGATCCTGTTCGTGACGCCAGGTTGTGGAGCCCACTGGGACGGGTTACTCGGTGCCGGACCGGTGTACTGCTGGGGGATGTCACGGCGGTCCTGGTCCGGACCGTGTCCCGGGCCCGCACAATAAAATGGGGGGTTATTTACAGGGGATTTGTCACTCGTGACGCCACCCACTATATGCGGCCAGTAATGGGGCCGCCGCTGCTGCAGAACCTCCGGGGATAATGGGAAAGCAGCTTGGATAGAATAGTTCCTTTGGGCAGAACTGGGTTCCCCGGGGCAGTGGTAGTAGTAGTTAAAGTCTGTGAGGATAGTTATTGATGCTGCAGGAGAGTAGGGGTAGCAGTAGAGATGATGAGAGTAGAGGTAATCGCAGTATATGAGGGCAAGTGGGGCTTCAGTATAAGGATCACACACACTCATGGTTTCTGTTGTTTTCCAAGTCTTTACTTGCAGATGGCATATCACAATATTGTCCACGGAGTCTGTACCAGGTTGCTCCCACCCTGACCGGGTCCTTGGCTTCCTACTTAAGCGCTGTGTGTGGCCCTGCTGCTGCTTGTAGCTATACTGCTGGCCCTGTCTCTGCTCACGGGTACCAATCTGCTGGGCAACTTGAGTCCTCTGTGTCACTGACTCCTCCGTGTTGCTTTGCTATGGTGCTGTGAAGATGGTGGACCTTCACTATGCCGGTGTTTACTGTCCTGTCTGTCTCAGGCACAGCCTCGGATCCGGTATCCGTCTTAAGCGCCTCCCCGGGGTCAAGTTTTTGGGGTAACTCTTTATCCCGGGTATGTTCCTCTGTTCCTCTGTCTCCTCTCCTCAGACCTCTCAGGACCTCCACTTCTACTTGGCTCTGCTCCTGCTCCAGACTCAACTGAACTGAACTGTCACTCCTGCTCTGTGGTAAACAACTTAGCTCCTCCCACTAGTGCAGGTGCCACCTAAACTCCTCCCACTTTCTAGTGTAGTGTTGTGTGGGGATTAAGCCTGTGTTGATGTTTCTGTGGCACATTAACCCTTGGGGTGCCACATGTGTTCCCCTCTATCTGGATATTTTGCTTGAATCATGTTTGTATGAACTCTATACATACATGATTCAAGCAAAATAGCCAGATAGAGGGGTGCACACAGTATGTAGGGGCATTTCACATGTGACTATCCAAGATGGTGGGGCACAGTTTACATGGGGCAAATGTGACCCATTTAGCTTCAGTCCAGACAGACAGTCCTCCGTCCACAGTGTCTCTCCTATACCCTCCCTGACCAGTGATTAATTAAAAATCCTTTAATTACATTACTGTTGCTTTTACTTCACTGAGCACTGCCGTGCAGCAGCCAGCAGGACTACTAGTCTAGCACACACACACTCACACACACAGCACAACACTGCACAACACTGTACAGCGGATGTAGTACAGATCACTTACAGTCACATGCACCTTCTCTTCTCTGTGCTCAAGGTCTCTGAAGTCTCTTCAACCAGGACCAGAGGTGGTGGATGGGATGGCAGGGACAGTGTGAAGACTGGAGTCTGGAGAGCAGCTGTGAGCAGTGGTGGATGGAGCAGGCCGGCTGGCAGAATGAGCAGCTCAGCTCATCTTCGGCAGTGAGGTAGGTGGGCCCCGTGTGTTTCTCCTCCAGCACCCACAGTCTTTTTACAACATCCTCACGCATGTCATCACGTGCGGGAGGAAGGCGGGGCAACCTCACAGCAAATTTGACATCAGCAGCCCCGATGCGTGAGGAGTGCTGACAGTGGCGGATTATAATGGGGGCAATCTACCCTGGGGAGCTGCCCTTCCCTGGGAGCATTGGACCCCGGGCGGCTGCCCAGATTGACCTCATTATAATCCGCCACTGCATGGTTCATTGTGCTCATCAGAATGACCTGTTTGTGTTTTTTGGGAACGTAATAAACTGCTGTTGTATCCTCAGTAAAATAAAACATAGAACTATAAAAGTCTTTCTTACTGAAGATAGCTTGTGGCAATTCAGGCGTTTCTTTTTCTAACATTACCCAGCATGGTCATTTTTATTTTCAGCAACATCTGCCCCAGTTGGTATGATGTGAAAAAATTGTCGCATGGAACATTTTGTCCTTTGAGTCTGTGTGTTAAATGTAAAACTACTCCCATACCTTGATACATTGTAAACACCACCCTTTAGGCCAGGGGTCTGAAACTCGCGGCACCTGGGGCCCCTCAGTGCGGCCCCCGACACAGTGGAGAGTGAATCATGTCAGCGGTCCTGTGCGGGGGCCGCCGCGATACTGCTTTATTAACACTTCCGGCCCCTTCATTGACACTTTACTGCTGCTCGCTCTGCAGCTTGCTCTGTGCCCTGCAAGTTCAATACAAGCCGCCAGCCAATGAGAGGCGTATGACGTCACTTGCGGGCCTCTCATTGGTTGGCGGCTTGTATTGAACTTGCAGGGCACAGAGCAAGCTGCAGAGCGAGCAGCAGTAAAGTGTCAATGAAGGGGCCGGAAGTGTTAATAAAGCAGTATCGGCCCCTGCTGTTACCACGGAGATAAAACAACGCGACGAGGAAGAAGCAGAGCCGGAAAGAGCGAACACCGGATAAAATATGGAGCAGCCTCGCGTCTTCCGTAGTCCCTGTCTACTGAGGAACTGGCAGGAGGAGAGAGCAACTGCAAGTTTGGATGCCGACCCTTCTGCACCGGAGCTCACCATGGAGGGACAGGCCCATAAACACAGCAGTATTGCGGCGGCCCCCTGCTTAGGATTGCCGGCTAGGTTAGTTTTACAAAAGAGTCTGTGTCTGTGACGTAATGTGAGTGTGTGTATGTGTGTGAGAGTGAGTGTCTGAGAGTGTGTGAGTGTGTGAGCCTGAGTGTGTGTGTGTGAGCCTGAGTGTGTGTGTGTGAGCCTGAGTGTGTGTGTGAGCCTGAGTGTGTGTGTGTGTGTGTGTGAGCCTGAGTGTGTGTGTGTGTGTGTGTGTGTGAGCCTGAGTGTGTGTGAGCCTGAGTGTGTGAGCCTGAGTGTGTGTGTGTGAGCCTGAGTGTGTGTGTGAGCCTGAGTGTGTGTGTGTGTGTGAGCCTGAGTGTGTGTGTGTGAGCCTGAGTGTGTGTGTGTGAGCCTGAGTGTGTGTGTGAGCCTGAGTGTGTGTGAGCCTGAGTGTGTGTGTGAGCCTGTGAGCGCGTCTGAGCCTGTGAGCGCGTCTGAGCCTGTGAGCACTTCTGCGTCTGAGCCTGTGAGCGCGTCTGCTTCTGTGAGCGCGTCTGCGTCTGAGCCTGTGAGCGCGTCTGCGTCTGAGCCTGTGAGCGCGTCTGTGCCTGAGCCTGTGAGCGCGTCTGTGCCTGTGAGCGTGCCTGAGCCTGTGAGTGCGCCTGAGCCTGTGAGTGCGTCTGCGTCTGAGCCTGAGCCTGTGAGTGCGTCAGCGTCTGTGCCTGTGAGTGCGCCTGAGCCTGTGAGTGCGCCTGAGCCTGTGAGTGCACCTGAGCCTGTGCCTGTGAGTGCGTCTGTGCTGAGCCTGTGAGTGCGTCAGCGTCTGTGCCTGTGAGTGCGTCTGAGCCTGTGCCTGTGAGTGCGTATGAGCCTGTGAGTGCGCCTGAGCCTGTGAGTGCGTCAGCGTCTGAGCCTGTGAGTGCACCTGAACCTGTGAGTGCGCCTGAGCCTGTAAGTGCGCCTGAGCCTGTGAGTGCGCCTGAGCCTGTGCCTGTGAGTGCGTCTGAGCCTGTGCCTGTGAGTGCGTCTGAGCCTGTGAGTGCGCCTGAGCCTGTGAGTGCGCCTGAGCCTGTGAGTGCGCCTGAGCCTGTGAGTGCCTCTGAGCCTGTGCCTGTGAGTGCCTCTGAGCCTGTGCCTGTGAGTGCGTCTGAGCCTGTGCCTGTGAGTGCGTCTGAGCCTGTGAGTGCGTCTGAGCCTGTGAGTGCGTTTGAGCCTGTGAGTGCGCCTGAGCCTGTGAGTGCCTCTGAGCCTGTGCCTGTGAGTGCGTCTGAGCCTGTGCCTGTGAGTGAGTGAATGTGTGTAAAAAGAATGTAGACTAGGTTGGGGACATCAGTACAAAAGGGGATCAGGATGGCGATATTAGTACAAGAAAGGGACCAAGATGCGGACATTACTACAAGAAGGGGATAAGGATTTGGACAGTATTACATTGAGCAAAAAATTCTGGTATTACTGAAAATGTTACTTAGGGCCACGTTACACACACAGATATCTGTGCAGATATTGTTCGCAGATCTGGTTGCAGTGAAATCATGGACGCATTGCTCCATTTATATACGGCCACAAAATGGAACAATGTGTCCATGATTTGACTGCAACCAGAGATCTGCGAACAATATCTGCACAGATATCTGTGTGTGTGACGTGGCCCTTAGTCCTACAAGCAATGCGGCCCCCGATAAAAAAAATTTTCTATGTGCGGCCCACCAACCCAGCCGAGTTTGAGACCCCTGCTTTAGGCCACAGTAAAACAAACACAGAATTTATTAGTGCTTTTTTCAGGTCGGCTTTACACAGTAATAGAACCAGCTAACACAAGGAAAATAAGAAAATCTTTTCATTTACAATCTGAAATGTTGTCAACAGGGTACTTACGATACAGTGAGAACATTTTGCACATAACTATACTGGAAGCGAATCCATCTGCAGTATCATAATTTGAAAATGTATGTATGTGTAAATCTGCACAGACCAAAAGGACATAGATAAATTGATAAATAGTGGTAGATGTGCAGCGCCCCACCGGGTAAGCCACCACCAGAGGTACTGCATTCCCGCGGTTAGGGAGTGTAAGTGTAGTGCCCCTGTTCTACAGGTTCTGGGATGGTGTGGCAGAGCCCAAAACACACACAAACAGTACACAAACACGTAGGACCTGGGACAATGGGAGGAACCTGAGGGAGGGCGTAGGACACAAAAAGGGAAACAGGAAAGTGGTAGAGGAGTAGAGCAGGGAGCAGCAACAGGAGGGTGCAGAGTCGGTGTAATGCAGACTCCAAGGACTCGGAGCACGACCACGCTCGCTCCGGGAGGAAGTGACCAGAAGGCTGGAAGGAGAGAAGAGCCCTAGGGGTGCGGAAGAGACACTGATTCCCCGTACACCCGAATCTGATGAGACAGAGGGGTTGGTGGACAACACAGGGACCCGGCCCTGAACATGGTGCGGATACTTCAAGCCCGAGTTGTAACTCCGGAGGCCGCTGACTTCTAACGGGAGCTGTGGCCGAACACCCAACACATCTTGGGGAAGGCGGCTGAACTAGCGAGCAGTGCCCGGGAGAGTTACCTGATAGCGTCCGAGATACACAAATAAGCACTCGAGGCTGTCAGTACTTGAGCTCTGGGCTTCGGAGAGCGTTGAGAGCCTGATGGCTAGAGCAACAATATGAGATAACAACTAGAAAACAAAAAAAAGTATGTGCAAGATGTCTTCAAATTCCTTGCAATAAAAAAGTAAAAGCTAATGCTACTAAAATAAGGGTACTTGGTACATACCTTTTTTGCAAAAACGTACTTTAAGCTATTCCTCCGTGACAAGTTGACCCTCTTCGGAACAGTCTCTACGCTAACCATACTAAGACCCCCTGCTGTGCGTATCAACCTCACAAGCAGCAGGGTGCAGTGTGTGAACCGTATCCAAATGGATCACAGATGGAATGCAAGAAGTCTATTTCTTCTCAGCAGGAGAGAGCAGCAGAGAGTGACCTAATGCCACCCAGGACACAAATAAGCACTCGAGGCTGTCGGTACTTGAGCTCTGTGCTTTGGAGAGCATTGAGAGCCTGAGGGGCAGAGCAATGATATGCTTGCCTCAGAAGAGAACTACCCCTTATAGCGCTGAGAGAGAGAACATAGACCCACCAGAGACAGACCACCTAGTGAGAAAGAGAGAGGACACCAACCCGGCCCTGGAGAAAATGCTGAATCGGAGCCTGGCAAGGGACGTACCCTGCGGCCATGCTAAAACACCAAGTAAAAGTAACGGAACTGCAGCTGTGATGTGTGTGACTATCTTGAGTGGCGACCACCGGCCGCGGAGGTCGCATGAAACTCCGGGATATCGACGTTCCACGGAACATCTGCCAAGGCAGTAGCGTAACTTCAGGCTGAGGGGCCCCGGTGTGAGGGACCCCCAATTATTGGAAATCTTTAATAGTATTAGTCTTTTTCTATAGGCCAAAGGGAATTTTGGGGCCCCCCTAGGCTGCAGGGCCCGGGTGCGATCGCAACCCCTGCACCTATTGTAGCTACGCCCCTGTGCCAAGGTATGAACTAACTCCTCCATTCCGCTGCCCTGGGGACCGCGCTCTGCCTACGGGGAGTCAAACCATCAAGCTGCCAGTCACTGCCCCCAGAGGTTGTGAAGCAGCGGCGGCCACCCTGGCCGCATTCCGCAGGTGGCGTCACGAATACCTCCTTATCCCCTCACACTTTCCCTGTCATCATTCCCCATTTATTTTAAATGACACCGCCAGGATCACAGGGCCGGGTCTTGGCTCCTGTCTGTCCCCGTGAAAAGAATAGAGAAGTGAAGAAGAGAGAACATCTAGTAACTGCCCGATTCCCGAGTCTTCCCTGATCCTGGAGTGGGCATGTCAGATGCAATATAAGATTATAACTCTTATATTTTACTCAAAAAATGGCTGGAGATTAGTTTAAATGGCTATCAGTCATTTTTGACCAAACAGTATAAGTGTAAAAAAAAAATGTGGAGCAAAAAGTAAACAAAAAAAAATTAATTATAGAAAGAACCGCTCAAATGTGGAAAAGTCAATTAATCACAAGTTTCAGAACCACATAATGAATATTTAAAAAAAATATCAAATTTCAAATTCAGTCATTTTTGACCGAACAGAATAGCAGGGTTAAAGACCTATTGGGACCCAACTGGGAGTTGTATGTTCATTCGATACAAATGTAGATATACAGGGTTGACCTGACATTACAATTGATGTACCATAGTTCTGATGATGAATTTCTGTACTGATGAGAGTTTTGATGCTTTGTTTCTATACTGATGTGGGTTCTAGGTATCTATTTCTGTACCTTGGGTGGTTCTTGTTATGTATTCCTGTAGTGATGAGGGTTTTGATACTGTGTTTCTATATTAATGGGGGGTTATATGAATGGATTTCTGTACCTGTGTTGGTTCTAGTGATGTATTCCTGTGCTATTATTGGTTCTGATCCTGTACAAATGTAACAGTTCAGAACTTGTAAGATTACATGATGCATGGCTATGTTAATAAAGTATTAAGCCATCTGACAATATAATAATAATAATAATAATAATAATAATAATATTTATTCATGTATATAGTACTATTAATTGCATAGTGCTTTACATACATTTGCAACACTGTCCCCTTTGGAGCTCTCAATCTAAACGTCCAATCAGTATGTCTTTGAAACGTGAGAGGAAACTGGAGTGCCCAGAGGAAACCCACGCAAACATGGGGAGATCATACAAACTCCTTACAGATGTTGTCCTTAATGGGAATTGAACCTAGGACCTCAGGACTTCAGCGCTGCGAGACTGCAGTGCTAACCACTGAGCCAAGTTTGGGAAGAGTCTGCAGTCACTCTGTGTCAATCTATGTGACTGCAGACATCCGAATTCTCACACTGCATGCGGTCAGGACTCTCTGGTGCTGATCGTGAGAGTGAGAGGTCACAAGCCTGCAATTTACATATATGCAGTCATGTGCCAAATAGATATGTGAGGCCTCAATCAAGGGAAAGTAATTAGGTGAACCCAGGCACGTCTAGTCAGAATGTGGAAAGAAGTACCGTATATACTCGAGTATAAACCGAGTTTTTCAGCACAATTTTTGTGCTGAAAAGTGCCCCCCTCGGCTTATACTCGAGTCACTCAGTATGCTGTAGGGGGGGATGCTGTGACCGAGTGCAGGAGGAGGCAGGAGGGGGCCGCAGTGACGTCCATCAGCGGCGGGGGGAGCGGTGCATATTGCACTACACTGGCCCCCATCAGAGTTATACAGCCCCCCCCTCCTTAGTATGTGTCCCCCAGGCTGCGGCACCTGTTAAAATAACAAACATTTCATACATCACCTTTCCGGCGCCGCTCCTCCGTCTCCCGGCTTCTTCCTGCTTGTGCCGGTGTCATGTGACCGGGCGCAGCCGATGACATCACCTCCTGCGCCCGGTCACAGCACTAGAAGCCGACACAAGCAGGAAGAAGCCGGGAGCGGAGGAGCGGCGCCGGAAAGGTGATGTATAAAATGTTTGTTATTTTAATAGGTGCCGCAGCCTGGGGGACACATACTAAGGAAGGGGGCTGGATAACTCTGATGGGGGCCAGAATACCGCTGCCGGGGCCCTGTATACCGCTGCTGGGGCCCTGTATACCGCTGCTGGGGCCCTGTATACCACAGCTGGGGCCCTGTATACCACAGCTGGGGGCCTATATATTACTGCTGGGGCCCTATATACCGCAGCTGGGGCCCTGTATACCACAGCTGGGGCCCTGTATACCACAGCTGGGCCCTATATACCACTGCTGGGGGCCTATATATTACTGCTGGGGCCCTATATACCGCTGCTGGAACCCTGTAAACCACAGCTGGGGCCCTGTATACCACAGCTGGGGCCCTGTATACCACTGCTGGGGCCCTGTATACCGCTGCTGGGGCCCTGTATACCACAGCTGGGGCCCTGTATACCACTGCTGGGGCCCTGTATACCACAGATGGGGCCCTGTATACCACTGCTGGGGGCCTGTATATTACTGCTGGGGCCCTATATACCACTGCTGGGGTCCTATATACCACTGCTGGGGGCCTGTATATTACTGCTGGGGCCCTGTATACCACTGCTGGGGCCCTGTATACCACTGCTGGGGTCCTGTATACCACTGCTGGGGCCCTATATACCACTGCTGGGGCCCTATATACCACTGCTGGGGTCCTGTATACCACAGCTGGGGCCCTGTATACCACTGCTGAGGGGCCTGTATACTACTGCTGAGGGCCTGTATAATACCACTGCTGAGGGGCCTGTATACCATTGCTGAGGGGCGCTATATACCAGTGACGGGGGGCTATATAATAGGATGGGGGTCTGCTGCATTTCATACCCTAGGCTTATATGCGAGTCAATAACTTTTCCCAGCTTTTGGGGCAAAAGCAGGGGGGTCGGCTTATACACTGGTCGTCTTATACACGAGTATATACGGTATACAAATTACATACTTTTACTCACATGACCTTCCAATCTTGCCATTTGCAAGGTATAATCCTAAAAGTGTGCAGTGCATGCGCTATGAGAATTCAGAGGCCTACAGTCACCTAGATGTTTGGTTAGACTTGGCTCAACCACTACAGAAGGTACTTAGAAGTAAAAAAATAAAAAATAAATCAACAGTCTATAGCAAAAAAAAACCCTGGCACACTAGTTTTGAATAAATACAAGAAGGCATAAACTCAGTCCATTGTCTTATTTAGAGACAAGTTTGTAGTGATTCCAGTAGTGCAGGTCCACCCTATGTTTCAACCCACTTTGGGTCTTCATCAGGGTATCTGGAGGCTGTAACACGGTCCTGTGAAACTATTGTGCCCATTATACCCTTGGGTTCATTTACCCATCCCTACTTAGATTCATACATATTTATATGGATACACCTAAATAAAATGGGAATGAATGGTGATATCAACTTGAAATAACTCATGAAAGAATAGTTACATTAAAACCAAGCACACCATTGTTTTTCTAATGAAACTCTCAATAAAAGTTTGATGTGTCACATGACCCTCTTCCCATTGAAAAAATAAAGTTGGATCCAAAATGGCCAACTTCAAAATGACTGCCATGGTCAACACCCATCTGGAAAAGTTTCCCCCTCCCATATACTAATGTGCCACAAACAGGAAGTTGATATCACCAACCATTCCCATTTTATTTAGGTCTATCCATAGAAATGGCCCACTCTGTACTCCCCCCCCCCCCCCCACACCCAAAGACATATTGATCAGGAATTTAGATTGTGAGTCCTAATGAGAACATAGAACACAGATGACAAGGTCTGTAAAGCACTGTGGAGTTAATGATGCTATAAATAAATAAATAGCTCCTCATATAGTAAGTGGACAAAGACTACAAGAATTTGTTACCATCAGTCCGGATTTAGCCTAGAAGGTGATATACAGTACGCCAGAGTCAATTGCAAATGCAAATAGAGTCTGTGGAGCCTCGTTTAGGAGTCTCAACACAGGACTAGCCAGATCTTCCTCTAGTGAAGGACCTAGCCATGATAACCACCATATTAAGTGGCCCTTTGAGTCAATATCCAGCTCTTTACAAGCTTAAAGATATGACAAGGGAATACCAAGGCCAGGTATCCATCCACAGACAGCTGTTTCGGGGTGTTGCCCCTCATCAGTGTGGAGTAGTATTCTGGCTAGGTGGGAGCAATGCCTAGTAGACCAACAAAACAAAGTATTCACTGATCTCAGGGAGACCAGTTCAAGAAAACACTGCGGGAAGATCTGGCTAGTCCTGTGTTGAGACTCCTAAACGAGGCTCCACAGACTCTATTTGCATATTCAAAATTCCCAGGGGGCAATGGGCCTAGGAATTCACTGTGTTGAGCGCTTTAGCCGGCTGCCCGCAGTGTTTTCTTGAACTGGTCTCCCTGAGATCAGTGAATACTTTGTTTTGTTGGTCTACTAGGCATTGCTCCCACCTAGCCAGAATCCTACTCCACACTGATGAGGGGCAACACCCCGAAACAGCTGTCTGTGGATGGATACCTGGCCTTGGTATTCCCTTTTCATATCTTTAAGCTTGTAAAGAGCTGGATATTGACTCAAAGGGCCACTTAATATGGTGGTTATCATGGCTAGGTCCTTCACTAGAGGAAGATCTGGCTAGTCCTGTGTTGAGACTCCTAAACGAGGCTCCACAGACTCTATTTGCATATTCAAAATTCCCAGGGGGCAATGGGCCTAGGAATTCACTGTGTTGAGCGCTTTAGCCGGCTGCCCGCAGTGTTTTCTTGAACTGGTCTCCCTGAGATCAGCGAATACTTTGTTTTGTAGAGTCAATTGCAGGAGTTTAAAAAAATGGTCAACACTGTAAATATTGAGTTTTTGCATAAACCTAATGTATTTTCAATAAAAGTTTTAAAAATGTATGTTATGCTGATAATTGTACTTCAGTTATCACAGAGGCATCTGACTAAAAGATCTAAAAACAATAAAGCAGAAAGTTCTGTCAAAATAAACATTAGTTTAACTCTAAAATCCATTGGTCATGACTGTACTTCCAACGTTGTCCATACATATACAATAGCTTTTGGCCAAACAAACATTTGTCTGGCATTTAGCTCTACTAAACTCCACCATAAATATGCATGGTCAGATTGTTCACATGTTTAGTGTCATAAGCAAAAGTGTATCATTTGTTCCGAAAAGCTCGTTGACTGTCTTGTTTCCACCGATTGCAGACTTCCGAAGACGCCAGACTGTCCACATATACTTGTCAGCAGGTGTTTAGACAATTTACTCATGGTACATGAGAATAAATGTGGGCACCATAAATAAGCACAGGTTCTTTACTTTTATTTTTATCTGATTTATTGCTGCACACGTTAAATTTTGTTGTTGAAATCAAATAAATTGGAAAGTAAAAACTTTAGTTATTGTACAGATTATATTAGAAAGAATAATAGTATAGCAAATAAATTGGGACATCATAGTTATTTCTGTTTTGGAGAAAGTTCTTATTGTCAACCCACTTTTTAAGTTTCTCTGCTGTAAAACTATTTAAGCCTTTAAATAAATACAAGTTTCTAATCTACACTATTTATGCATTGCTTTTTCATCTCCACAAGTGTGACACTTGTCTCTTGGAGCAGTAGTCACTTGCATGGTGCCTGTGGTCAGCATCACTTGTCTAACTTGTTTCTTTTTTAAACATCAAAGACACAGACAATTGATTCCCATTATCATATCTTGTTTAGAAGCCAACTGATAGAGATGTCTCCACCCTAGTGATTAAGCCCCATTCAGGTAAAAGTAACTAATAGGATCCTCAGTGCTGTTGGATGTGCACTTGAAAGCAGTGTCTCCATTGCACATTTGCTGGTCTAGACATTAGAAACATTATTATGGCAAATTGTCTATTCATATAGATTTATTTTTTTAACAAGGACACACATATCATTTATTACAATGTACAGATTATTAATGTGTAATTACTCTCCTGGTGGGTTATGCTATATTGCAACTCTTGTTAGATATGTCACTGTATAATAATATAATAATATTTATTCATTTATATAGCGCTATTAATTCCATAGCACTTTACATACATGAGTAATGCTGTCTCTCTTGGAGCTCACAATCTAAACATCCTATCAGTATGTCTTTACAATGTGGGAGGAAACCGGAGTGCCCGGAGAAAACCCACGCAAACACGGGGAGAACATACAAACTCCTTGCAGATGTTGTCCTTAGTGTCCTTGGGGGGAATTGAACCCAGGACCTCAAGACCCCAGCGCTGCAAAGGCTACAGTGCTAACCACTTGAGCCACCGTGCTGCCAATCATTCTGTTTATTAAAAAGGAACAGATAAAATTACAAGAAGGAAATAATAATTTTGTGCTTTATATTCAAACTCTTTTTATTAATATACATGAGCCATAACAAGGCTATGAAAATACAGAAGACAATAAACAGAAAGACACATCATAATAGCAATACAAAAGAGTAAAAAATTAATAAAGCATACATGGAAGAGAGTGATACGGACCCAAACGAGAGACCATACATGCCAGCAAATGCTAAATGTAGAAAATAAAACAAGTCAGAGTTCTTATTTCAGAAAGGGAGTTGGGCTAGGAAATTGAAAGATGTCAACTCACGTAACCTTATAATAGACTTAATGCATTTGTATGATTGGACAAATCAATGGTAACGTCTATAATCTGTAATCTGTGATTTTCTTCTCTTTCAAATGTTCAATTAAAAGATTTGAATAGGAAATTGAAAGAAAAAGAAAGAGAAAAGCTCATAGCAAGTGAGGAAAAGAAAAAGGGGGGGATAAGGGTGATGGGGATGGGGGGAGAGCTCTCCCAGGAGGTGGCACCCAAGCAACCAGCACATTAGGCACCCAAATCGCTAGTCCCAGGCAGCAAGGACTACTGGAAAAGATCCTGGAACCTAGGAGAATCCCAGAATATGATACATTCACCCCATATTGTGACAAATTTGTTCAAGGTCCCTGAACACTCAGCGGAGAGCTCCTCCATTCTGCAAATCCTGGCCATCTCGGAGTACCACTTCGACATGGAAGAAGTATGCATTGTCTTCCATTGTTTTGGGATGGCTGACTTAGCGCCTGTCAGACCAAAACAAAGGATATCCTGTTTGTAATATTGGATCGAGTGAGTGAGGAAGGATGGATGACAAGCACATTTCTGGACTCCTCTACAGTCCCCTGCCCATTAGAAGGCTATAATTCTCGTTCCCAGAACCTCTTAATCCCATCACAGCACCACCAAATGTGGAGAAGTGTACCAACCTTAGAGCCACACATTTCCCATACCGACAGGAAGATCTTGTGTAGTATAGATGGGTAAAGATAACATCTTGATAGAATTTTGTAAATCTATTCTTAAGCAGCACAAGGAGCCAGCAATCTAGAGGAGAAAATTTAAACTTTTCCTCCCGTCGGCATCAAAAATCACTCTACCCAGATCTCTCTCCTATGCCATCTGAAAGCTGCGCCTATGACCCGTTGAAGCGCATGTAGCGCGAAACGGTGCCGTTGTCATCTTAGCCTCTTCTCCCTCCCTGCACCGTGTGAACAGCGTACCTTAATAAAGCACAGAAACGAACCGGTGAGTGCCGTTCCTCTTTTGTCAAGATTTACACATTTCCCATAACGACAGGAAGATCTTGTGTAGTATAGATGGGTAAAGATACCATCTTGATAGAATTTTGTAAATCTATTCTTAAGCAGCACAAGGAGCCAGCAATCTAGAGGAGAAAATTTAAACTTTTCCTCCCGTCGGCACCAAAAATCACTCTACCCAGATCTCTCTCCTATGCCATCTGAAAGCTGCGCCTGTGAATACCCCCCTCCCAATAAGAGCCCCGTACAATAGTGAGATTGCATAATCTGGTGGGGAATCTCCCAAAAACACCTCTTCAAGAGGAGTGGGTTTGATCTGAATTAAATCACCGGACTCCCAAGAGAAAACGAAAGACCGAAGCTGCAGGTACTCAAACCAGCGCAATCTTCCAGATGGGGATCTGGATTGCAAGGAGTTGAACGTGGGAGATTTACCATTCAACAGCACCTTTCCCAACCATGTGTCATCCACACTTCTCCAGCATAAAAAGAATTGTCCACCAAAACTAGGAAGGAATGCCGGGTTAGAGAAGAGGACTAATCTTATTATCTGAGAAGTGTTTGCCAAATTTCTAAAGTTCCCTCCGTAAGCTCCGAAAGATGACCCACATACTGAACATCTGGATGTGCAATCCAAGGAAGGTGCTTCAAGGAGATGAACAAACCCTCCTGCTCTACCAGCACTCATTGATTAGAATGACCTTTGTACGGCCAATCAAGAAGACGGGTCAATGCAGAGACATGAAAGTACGTTTTAAAATTAGGGAGGTCACCTAATGGCTTCAGCAGGGTGAGGGTATTCAGTCTGATTCTGGGTCTGATTTTGCCCCAGACAAAATGAGTCAGGGCAAACTGCTTGATAACTTGATAAAAAAAGCTAGCCGGATATTTAGGTCTACACATAAGTAGGTCTTCGGGCTCTGTATACATGTTAAATAACAAACCTCTCATAGAAAAGATTGAGAACAATTATCTTTTATGGGTAGATGTCACCTATTGAAAATGATACATTTTGCCAGATTATTATACCCTATACAGACCATTCCATTTTAAATTAAACATACCGACTGTAATAGAATAAACAAGGCTTTCTTGACATTCATATGGTGTGAAATGTTGCCCACAGATAGAGGAGGAGTGGGACTTCCAAATGTGAGAGGTTATAATCTAGCGTGCATATTGCGCCATGTGATTGGGTGAAAGGTACTTCTCGATATTCGGACAGTGCTCAAGAAACAGAGTTCTGCAAACCATGGGCCAAAACCTTGCTGCTGCATGCTTCACTGAGGGACATCCCAGAATTTATTAAGGCTGGCTTCACACTATGGTTTTGTTCCTGTTCGTTGGATCCTGGTTTTTGCAGGATCCAACGAACAGGAACGGACAGCACCGGATTGGCACCTCCAGATGCCATTTCTGTGTCCGGTATCCGGACACAGAAAGAGCAGCAGGGAGCCGAGCCCACTGTTGTCGCTGTGTAATATCACTTTAGCAGTGTATCTATATACACTGTTAAAGTGATATTAAATGAAGGGATGATTAAAAATAAAAAATAATAAATCCTCACCTTCCGGCGACCACGAGTGTCCCACGTTGACTGCAGCTCTCTCGGCCATTCAAGGACCTTGCATGATGTCACCGGGAGGAGCGGGGCATCCCGATCACATGACCGCATCAGAAAATCTGATATGGTCATGTGATTGATTGCCCCGCCCCTTCCGGTAACATCATGAAAGATCCTTAAGTTTTGTATTCAGCACGGGACACTGTCACCAGACAAGCGAGAATTACATTTTTTTTTTTTAATCGTCCCTTTATTTAATATCACTTTAGCAGTGTATATGGATACACTGCTAAAGTGATATTACACAGATTTACCATGGATACATAGCAGCACTCCTGTTCTGCACATGCTCTGTACCCTGGCACCGGATCTAGGAAACGATTCTATAGTTTCCCAGATCTGGCTCCACAGGCACCCATGATAAGTGTGCCAGACAGGACAGGATTAATTTCTGTCCTGTTTTGTCAATGAAGCCCAAAAACACTGCAGGCATTGTTTTTGGGACCGGTGAAAAACAGGACACAAACGAATTCTGCACCGGATTCACAAAACCGGATGGCCAAATAGGGCCAATCCGGCACCATAGGGATGTATGGGGGGCAAAAACAATCCTGTTCTGTTCTTTCAAAAACGAACAGAACAGGATAATAAAAAAAACGTAGTGTGAAGCCAGCGTAAGAGTTCCCTGGGTCTTTAAGGACACTCATGGTATGGAAGGCTGTATGAAAAAAATATAAACTTTCTTGGCAAGTGTCTAAACACTTAAATCCCTGGGCACATACCGACTTCATACTAGGGCGAGAAAACAAATTATTTGCAGAATGGAGGAGGCGAGGTGGAAGGGGTAGAGAATGGGTAATTTAATCCATCAGGCAGAAAGAAGATGGATGACTGGAGCGGAAGTGCTAGATCTTTATGACCTTGACAAAAACCAGTTACTTCAGTTACAACAGTTAAGTTTCCAGAGACTCCTTGATGTTACTAGGGAAACTAGTACTAATGAATTTGACACCTTGATTAACTGGGACATGAGTGAGGTAAATATTTCCACAATATATAACTATACCAGGGAAACTTTGTTACCTTCAGGTCCAGCCAAATTGTTTGAACCATGGGTACGGTACCTACAAGCGGAAGACATGATAGATCAGTGATGGCGAACTCCAGGCCTCGAGTGCCACCAACAGGTCATGTTTTCAGGATTTCCTTACATTGCACAGGTGATAATACAATCACCTGCACTGGTGATGATTCCAACCTCTATGCAATGCTGAGGTAATCCTGAAAACTTGCACTGTGTGCGGCACTCGAGGCCTGGCGTTCGCCATCACTGCGATAGATAATATTGGTTATAAGGTTGGGCAGGAGTCAGGAAATTTGTCTTGTCAGAGAAATGGAGGCACAGCCAATTTCGCATAATGCACGGTACAATCTGTGGATTTAACATCCCACCTTCCTTAACATGCCCGGACAGATCTATGAAATGTCCCAAATGTGGAGAAGACTGAACTGACATGATTCATGGTATTTGGAAATGTTTAGCAACACAGGATTAATGGAAAATGGTCCAGAAATTCACCATGGAAACATGTGGCGTACTAGTAGATCTCAACCCTATGTGCTGGATCTTTCATCACATGGGGGACACGGGAAAGGATGGGTATGCCAAGATTATTTCATGTGATATTGGTTGAAAGATTGAAAACTGGGCACTAGGTACTAAGTAGGCTTAACCCTTACAGGGCAAAACTTCTCACAACAGCATTTCAGCGAAGTGATAACGAGGTGTTGCACTACCTGTTATATTGAAAGCAATATCAAGTTTATGAAGAAACCAGGTGGCACTCACCAAGTTGTAGTTGCTGTGCAAAACTTTATTCCATTGTTCCCAGCTTTATTTTTTTTCCTCTGAATCCATTTCCTTGGCTGTGTGTTTGGGATCTTTGTCTTGCTGAAATGTTCACCATTGTTTCATCTTTATCATCCTGGTAGATGGCAGCAGAATTTTATTAAAAATGTCTCGGTACATTTGTCCATTCATCCTACCTTCAATTTGATAAAGTTTGCCAATGCAGTGTCCTGAAAAAATGACCTACATCATGATGTTTCCACCTCCAAACTTCACTGTTGGTATGGTGTTTTTGGGTGATATGCAGTGCCTTTTGTCCATTCAAACATGGTGTGTATTTTGTCATCCAAACAGTTCCATTTTGGTATCATCTGACCAGACTATACTCTTCTAGCGTGTCACAGTCTTGTTTAAATGTAGTTAAGCAAACTTTAAATGCCTTTGAATGTGCTTTTCATTCAGCAATGGAGTCATGCATGGTCAGCATGCATACAGGCCATGGAGGTTGAGTGTGTTACTTATTATTTTCTTTGAAACAGTTGTATCTGCTGCTTCAACTCTTCACAGGTGGCTCTGAGGCTGGTTTCAGACTTGCGCTCCCCACCACTTAAGCTTTTTCATTGTACTGACAAAAAAAGGGGTGTAAAACAAAATTAAAAAGTATGGTATCACAACAACCGTCATCTTGTCCACAAGAAAACAAGCCGCCACAGCTCCATCAGTATAGAAATAAAAAAGCTATAGCTGTCAGAATACAGCAATGCAAATACTTTTTTTCCCTATGAAATTGTTTTTATGGTGTAAAAACGGCAAAACACGAAAAAAATTCCTGAATTGCAGCTTCTTTTTGATTCTGCCCCACAAAAAGCAAAATAGAAAGAGTACAAAAAACATTATGTGACTTAAAATGGTACTAATAAAAAGTCCAACTCATCCCACAAAAAACAAGTCCTCACATGACACTGTCGGTCAAAAAAGAAAAAAAAAACAATACCCTTTAAAATTCGGAAATGCAAAAAAACATTATTTGGTAAGTAGAAAAAAAGCATTTTTAGTGTGAGAGTATCCAAACATAAAACCAATACAAATCTGGAATCACTGTAATCATACCAACCTGAGGAATAAAAGGACCCTATTTATTAAACCACAAGGTGGCATGCGCAGTGTGCATTCTGAAGCCAGTGAGTACACCCAATTACTCTCCCACAATGCACAGGACCAGAAATGATGTGCCGTGGCATCATTTCAGAAAGGAGGCCACAGAGATTTCAAACGCTGGGAGCGCACTTGGAAGTTAGGTTATTACGCCAACCGGAGCATGGTAACCTTGGAGCCAGGGGGGAAAATGGACCGGGAGAGAATGCCAATATGTCTAGGTAATGGGGATAATGTAAGATATAATGGGGATAATGTAAGATATAAAAAAACATTTTTTCAACCATTATACTACACATTTAGGTCAGACAGGGATGCTTAGGGATGTACTAGGAAGCTGCAGGGACAGGTAGTCATAGTTTAGGGGGCATAAATTACCTGACAGCTTCCCTTTAATGGAACTTTAAGGGGCTTACATGTTACTGACAGCACAAAGGCTCTAGAAAAACAATATGGCTCCCCCCAAAAAAGGAAAACCAGCAAAATGTTCACTCCCAAATCCAAATGCATCATCACCTTCTGAGCACCACAGTGTCTAAACCACAGTTAACGTCTACATGTTTTCCAGAGACAAAATAATCACAACACCCATAAATACCCAGTGGGTTTAATTTCCAAAACGTGGTCACTCGAGGGTTTTTTTTATTGCTCCTCCGGCATTTAGGGGCTCTGAAAAATCTGTGCTCCAAAATCAAATGGCGCTCCTTCTCCTCCCCCACCCAAGCCCAACAGAGTGGTCAATTAGTACTTTACAGTATGTGGGATATTGACACATGTTCAGGAGAAATTGTGTAACACATTTTGTTTTGCTTTTTTTTTTACGTAATACCTTGCTGAAATTAGAAATCTGTGGTTAAAACAACATTTTAATGGTAAAAATGTAATTATTTTTTGTTCACCACCCAATAGCATAACATTTTTTGACACAACTGTGGTGTCAATATTCTTACAGAACCCTTGGATGAATTCATTGAGGGGTGCAGTTTGTTAAATGGGTTCACTTGTAAAGGGTTTCTGTTGTTTTGAAATGTCAGAGGCTCTTCAAATGGGACATGGCGATCGCAAGCTATTTAAGCCAAAATAGCGCTACAAAATTCAAATACTGCTCCTTCCAAGCCATGCTGTGTACACAAACAATAGTTTTCTTTACCACATATTGCCTGTGTACACAAGATAAATAGTACAACAAATTGTATGGTGCATATGAAGACCTGGGGGTTCAAAGTGCTCATCACACATCTAGATAAATTCCTTGAGGGTCTAGTTTCCAAAATGGGATCACTCCTGCGGGGTACCACTCTTTAGGAACGTCAGGGGCTCTGCAAACATGACATGGTATCCACTAACAATTCCAACCAATTCGGTGCTCCAAAAGTCAAATGTTGCTCCTTCTCTTCCGAGCCCTGCGGTGCACCCAAACAGTAGTTTTCCTCCACATATGGGATATTGGTGTACTCAGGTGAAATTGCACAACAAATTGTGTGAGCCAATGTCTCATGTTACCCTTGTGAAAATGACAAATATGGGGTTAAAACAACATTTTCACTGTTCAATGTCATAAAATTTTGTGAAGCACCTGTGAGTTCAAAGTGCTCAACACACATCTAGATCCATTTTTTGAACATTTTATGACTAATCAGTAACAATTTATAAGCATAGTCACAGTACAGGATTTTTTGCAAATGCATTATACACATTCTAGAGACAGAATCTGGCATATATTTCCTTCCCAATGGCAACATATTGATGGCACACATAGCGCACGTTGCTACTTATAAACTCAGGGGAATTCAAACAGGACATTTAAAAAAAAAATTAAATAAAAGTTTAAATTAACTGTCAAGTGAACCTTGGTAGCTCCTTTGTTTTTGGTTTCCCAATTACTAACAATTAGAAAAACACTTTATTTACAGACTGCTATCATATCACTGAGAGACAAATGACAGAGCAAACATTGTCTGCAGCTACTGTCCTTCATGTATCAGCAGCCATCAGAGACAGCACCCCTCCCATACCTTCCTGGCTGGTTCTAATCTGATTGCCTTAATTTGGGAAAACTACATCATGAAAACTGAACACTGGTTGTAGACAGAAGGATTTTTCAGTTTCCAACTAATGATTACATAACGTATCAGACAAATTCTAAAACAAGGACTAGAGGTCAATTTACTCTGCACGTATTTTGTGAAAGTTCCTAGAAATGGTCTTTCCACACCAATTGTGCAGACTAAAAAGCTGATCACCTGACTTATGATCAAAATGCTCATTCATTGGGTGAAATTATCTTTTCTGCTGCACGAACATCGTTCTCAGCAGTGCATCATGTGTATACAGGAATTACTCTGATGACTACATTAGCAGCTGAATCAACTATTACAGACTTTTTAGGGCATACATTAAGCTGTGTTGGCCTAAGGGTGCTTTCACATTGCGTTTCTCTGCCATCTGTGGCTGTCTGTTGTAAAACGGACAGCCACAGATGCGATTTGGCCCCCATGTATTCCTATGAGCAACAAATCTGATCAGATATGCCCTTAATGGCATCGGATTTGTGCCAGATCCAATTCTGTCATATTTTTTGCTGTACCCAAAATCGGAGACTGCTCCGATTTTGGGCACAGCGGACCAAATCGAACACAATCAGATCCGACATGATCTGAGGCCTTTAACATGGGGGCCTATGGAGCACGGGTCCGAGAAAACAGCTGATCGTTTCTCGGACCCGATTTCAGTGTACTGAGCATGCTCAGTACACTAAAACTGCTGTGTGCCGTCTAATTTCCCTTCCGCAATGTATACATTGATACATTGCGGAAGTGAAATTAAGTAAAAGCAAGGGTTAAAAATTAAAAATATGTATTCTCACCTGTCTCCCACCCAGCCAGGTCCTTCAGCCATCGGGAGCTAGATGGAGGTGTCAGGGGATCGCTAAAAGGTGAGAATACATATTTTTTATTTTTAACCCTTGCTTTTACTTAATTTCACTTCCGCAATGTACAACATACATTGCGGAAGTGAAAATGCCCCGCCGCCTCCTGTCAGCTGCTTTTTCTGTGTCCGGACCCGTGATACTTACGGCCCCGGACACAGAAATAGCAGCTGGAGGTCACCTCCGATGGTGTCCTTTCCTGTGCATGGGGTCCTGCAAAAAGTAGGATCCCATGGACAGGAAAAAAATGCAATGTGAAACCCGCCTAAGCATAAAGCTAATCAATGACCACATTTGGCAATGTAGATGGACCTTTAAGGCTGTGTTTCCACGATTAGTGTTTGCAGTGTTATGGACTCAGCATATTTGCGCTGCATCCATAACGCTGCGTTGTACAGTACAAGCACAGTGGGTGAAATCCGGTGCCCACTGAGCTACTTTTCTCTGCAGCGTTAACTGATATGCAGGGCATCTTTCCAAGCAGTTTGTACGCCGCATGTCAATTTAGCGCTGCGTATGAATGCAGGGAAAAACCGCAATGCCATGAATGCTCACCATGGGCACGGATGGCTGTATTCACCCGCAGAGATCCCCAGTGTCCCCGCAGGAGAGGAGACACTGCATCCTGGATTTAGTGTCTTTGAATTGTAGAAGCATACCCTTATAAATACATTAATATATACTGTATTTTCTAATAATCCCAAGTGTTCTCTTTGCTGTGGACCCATGAGAACCAGTGTGTAAGACCTGGGACTAAGGACTTAGATGTAAAGCACCACTGCTGGGAAAAAAACAGGCTGGAGAAGTGCTTTAAGTACTAAAGACCACAATTTTTACAAAACCTCTAATCAAGAAGAAATTTGAAAAACCAGAGAGCTCCAACACCTGAAAATGAAGATAGTGGATGGAAGAGTGCCAGACATCTTAAAATGTGTTCTGCAAGAAGATACTACTGGATCATGACTTCTCCAAGTCAGAAACTCTAAGGGTAAGTGCACATCAGTCGTTTTGTGGGCTGCTTTTGGACGTTTTACGTCGGCGTTTTCCGCTCCGTTTTATGTTAATTTATGTTAATCCTATCCTCCGGTTGGATTAACATGCTAGTCAATGGATTTTAGAAAACTCTGTCTTCACTAGAACGTTTTTCTTCTGGTCGTTTTCAGTCAAAACTGAGTTTTCTCAGTCAAAACTGAGTTTTATCACCGTTTTCCAAAAATAGAGCAAGTGACTTCTTTCCTCCGTTTTTCCACCGGTTTCAGCTGAACAAGTGCACTAAAAACTCAGTTTTCAAAAACGCCGAGAAAAACGCCGAGAAAAACGCTGGAAAACCTGGCGGAAAACGAGCAAAAAACGAGGGACACTGCTGAGCACAGAAAACTCAGTTTCTGCTAAAAAAAAACCCAGGTTTTTGGACGTTCTGCAGAGATGCACAAACGTCAGATGTGCACTTACCCTAAGTATCCATGAGTCGAATCTTCTATGTGATTCTCATGTCCATTAATATCTGTCAAAGTTATTGGAAGATAGTCCATGCAGTGATCATGGAATCCATTTTCTTCCACTTTGTGGGCAGTTGCTTTTTTCAATGACAGAAAAGAATAATAACCGTCTTCAGGCAAAACTACCGGTATCACCTTCTTATTAAGGAAGTTCTGCATGGTGGTGCAGGAGCCCAGCCATATCCCGGACAGCTATGGATTCTGGATTAGCAAGTGGTCAGTCTCTGTCCACCCTAACAAAGAATTCACTTATAAAAGATGAACCTGCTACAGTTACTCTTGGATAATTCCTGTGGACTTATTTACTTCCCTGACATGCCTCAAATCTTCAGATAGAGTAAAAAAGAGCACTTACTAAAGGACAAAGCAAGAAGCTAGGTAGGTTTACCAGGTTACAGCAAATAAGAACAAGGTTTGTCTGAAGAAGACTATACTGAAAGAAAACCAGGCATAGCTCTTTTATTTTTTTTCTAATGAATATTGGGGAGTGAAGTCCCTTCCAGGGCTCAGCACCCTTATCCACCCATCTTTACCAGACATGGTTTTAATTGTGAGTTATGCCTGGTATCCTTTTACTTCCCTAGTGTATATGAGGCCTGGTTTGGAACATGGAGAGGTAGGAGCATAGACCGGGTCAAAGAAAGACATACCTGAAACCTTTGAGAGACATATATTATCAAACACAACATTTGTGCCACCACTGAAGCTCCAAAGTGTTCTCACCCACTACGCTACCCCTTGCAAGACCCCCAGAGTATGAGGCATAATAAAATGCCTCTTCAAATTATAATACCCACAAATTGTCAGCACAGTATCTTCACATGCCCTATCTGATGATCCCACAGTGTCCACCAAAAGATTATAATGCCTTCACTGTGCCCCTAATACAGTATCATGCCCCACAGTCATCCATAGTATGATGGCCCACACAGCGCACCACACATGTGTATCAAGGCTGCCACACAATATCATGGCCCCACAGTTTGAAGAAGTGTTATAGATTCATAGTTTACCCCATGCAGCATGATGCTCCCATAGATATCCATATGGTATTGTGTCCTCAAAGACCGTTCACTCTTTGATGCCACCACAACCCTTCACACAGTATCATGGCCCAACAGTTTGAAGAAGTATTATAGATTCATAGTTTACCCCATGCAGCATGATGCTCCCACAGACATCCATATGGTATTTTGTCCCCAAAGACCGTTCACAGTTTGATGCCACCACAACCCTTCACACAGTATCATGGCCCACACTGCACGCCCCACACAGTATATCACCATTAGTCCCCCACACATAGTATCATTGCATTCAGAGCATAATGCTCCCCACACACAGTATGATGCTCCCACAAGTTCCCCAAGCACTGACCTAAAAAAACTCACTTCAGTCCATTCACATAATGTGCTCTTTGTGCACTATGCAGACAGACTCTGGGCAGCAAGCATCTAGTGACATCATCATGCCTGCAGTGATGAGACTAAAGGTACACGGCAATATTGCTAGGCAATTTCACTAGCAATTTTGTGGTTGCAATGAAATCATGGACACATTGTTCTATTTTGTTGCTGTGTACAAATGGAACAATGTGTCCATGATTTCATTGCAACCAGCAAATTGCCAGTGAAATTGCCTAGCAAAATTGCTGTGTGTGACGGTACCTTTAAAAACACAGCCTCAATAGTGGAAAAGGGAGATAATAGATTCATGTTCCACCATTGAATTCCACTGCATCTTCATCATGAAGTATGGAGATACAGTTGAAATAGAAACACCAAGTGGGGTGTCCGGACTGAATTATGAGCACCATAGTCACTGTGTGAACTGCCTTCTTTAGCTGTACATCTCTGTGCCATAGTATTGTGGGCAAGGTATCCATACCGCAATTGCTTGAACTGAGTGGAACAGCTCTCTTTCACCACCTCTTGGCTATAAGTGGTACTGGAATATATATAGGGTAGAGAAGAGAGAAAATACTAGTAGGTTAGATAGATAAAATAGATTGATTATGATAGATTTTTTTTTCAAATAATACAAAAAAATAATAAATTTCTGGAGGAGTGGTCTCTTACATAAGAAGGCCAATAGGATATTAAAGATTCTATACAGCATACGTATAAATAATGTAAAGTATGTAAGCAAATTGTATAAATATAATGATTGTACGACAATGTAATTCTTATTATATAATTATTAATTATTTAAATCATTCAGAAAATTCAATAAAAATCATTTGTATCAGAAAAGACAAATAGACAGATAGTACAGTTTTTCTAAATGCATTTGATTTGCTCCCTAAGGATCCACCCTATATTTCATCTGTGTTCATTTTGTGTTCTGAAATTCCAGGCAGCTGGACACTGTGGGAGTGGAACCACACACTAATTAAAGAGATTAAAATAATGTCATTCAATTAATAAATTATGTAAAAGTTCTGAAATAATTAGGACAGTTCTTTTAATTGGACAAAATGCCCACTATGCTATTTGCAGAATATTTCCTATTAAAATATATTCATTTGTTGCAGCAATGATGTCATTCATCTGATTTGCTTTGTTTTATTAGATAGCATAAAGAATCATGCATTTTTTCACCTTGGCCACTAAGACCTTTTTTAGACTCACACTTTATGTCATGCAAGAAAGAATTTCCAGCAAAGCTTCATCATATCATCAAAGGCAGGATTATTCTGACAGGTAAAGCTCGACATACATATTAGATGACTGTTGGCCAAATGAAGGTTCAGTCGATCATTCGGCCTGCAGCTATCTTGGCCAGTTCTCCTATACACAGGAGCGCTCATACGGCTGAGCGCTCTTGTGTTCTCATTGATAAAGCCGTTGGCTGACATATATGGCAACTTATTTCAGGGAGAGCAAAGTGACAGTCAGTACGAAATTGGACATGCCTGACATCTCCCATGACAATAAATTCAAGACAATGATGGGAGTGCTGGTGTGTCACGGTCCGCGCTGCTGTGGTATGAATAAACTCACCAAAGAGTCAGAAGTTATTCCATCCTTTATTTCCTCCTCTCTCCTACGCGTTTCAGCGCCACACCCGGCGCCTTCCTCAGGGACATGCCCTGAGGAAGGCGCCGGGTGTGGCGCTGAAACGCGTAGGAGAGAGGAGGAAATAAAGGATGGAATAACTTCTGACTCTTTGGTGAGTTTATTCATACTACAGCAGCGCGGACCGTGACACACCAGCACTCCCATCATTGTCTTGGATTTAAACCACTATCCAGTGGTCGGTGGAGGTCCTGCAGCAGCTGGAACACTGATTCCAAAACGCCTTCATACCAGTTGTGGGGATCACAACTGGACCAGGTGAGCAGCTTCATAGCACCACCAGCTTACACAAGTGTCACTAGTGATAGGGCACTATTGCGCCTCTTGTCCCCCTCCCTATTTTTCTTTTCACATGACAATAAATTGTCTGTGGCGCTCACACACATTACATTATTGGTTGAACCCCATTAAGTATGGGGGGTCTTTAACTCTCTAAACCCAGCTGATAACAGAGGATCTTTCAATCACAAAAGGGGATTTCACACTGGACCTTGCTCGCCCATCACAATGACCTTTACAGGCTCATTAGACCCTTCAATGAAAAAGATGGGATAGAGATCTGCTTAGTGATACACCAAGAAATTAGAGCCTAAAGCCCCCACATTTCTAATTTTTATTTCTAAGGCTGAAGTCACATTAGCGTATTGCATCTGATGGTCTAGCATTGGATGCAATATGCTAATGACACTTGGCTCAGGCTCTGCTGCGAGCGTGAGCCGAGTGTCATACAACTGTGATCGGATCACATACGGAGAGGAGGGAGAGATTATTCTCCCCATCTCCTCCATTACCAGCCTCGGCATGTGTGTCGGCCTCGGATGTGTGGCAGTGCAGTGCCATATTTCACTCACACCCATAGACTTGTATCAAAGAAGGCTTGCAGACAATCACAGCATGCTGAGATTTTTCCATCAGCCTATCTCAGGCTGAGGAAAAACTGACAGGTCTGAGCTGTCTAATTGTCTAACATGGGCAATGCAAGGAATTTGTAAAAACATTTACCGTATTTTTCGCTTTATAAGACGCACCCCCATATTTGATGAAGGAAAAGAGAAAAAAATAATTTTTAATGTTAAATGGGGTTCGTCTTATAATGTTAGTGTCTGTCTAACAAATCATATAGGGTATATGTCCCTCATAGCCCCCTCATCCTGGTACATTGTCCCTCATCCTGGGACATAGTCCCCCATCCTAAAATTAGCCCCCTTGATCTGGATATGGCCCCCTTTTTATTGGATATAGTCCCCTTGTGCTGGCACATGTCCCCCGGTGATGCCACATGTCCCCTATTGCTGGCACATGTCCCCTATTGATGACACACGTCCCCCATTGCTTGCACACATCACCCATGGCTGGCACACGTCATCTATGGCTGACCCATGTTCCCTTTGGCTGGCACACATACCCTATGGCTGGCACACATCCCCCTTTGGCTAGCACCTTGTCCCCTATGGCTGGCACACGTCCCCCTGTGCTGGCACATGTCCCCTTTGGCTGGCACATGTCCCCTTTGGCTGGCACACGTCCCCTTTGGCTGGCATATGTCCCCTTTGGACGGCACAAGTCCCCCTGTGCTGGCAAACATCCCCTTTTGCTGGCACACGTCCCCTATGGCTGGCACATGTCCCCATGGCTGGCACATGTCCCCTATGGCAGGCACACGTCCCCTTTGGCTGGCATACATCCCCTTTGGCACAAGTCCCCCTGCGCTGGCATACATCCCCTATTGATGGCACACGTCCCACATGGCTTGCACACGTCATCTATGGCTGGCACACATCCCTGTTTCGCTGGCACACATCCCCCTGTGCTGGCACATGTCCCCCTTTGGCTGGCACACTTCCCCCATGGATGGCACACGTCCCCATTGGCTGGCATATGTCCCCTTTGGCTGTCACAAGTCCCCCATTGGCTGGCACACATCCCCTATGGCTGGCGCACGTTCCCTATGGCTATCACGCGTCCCCTTTGGCTGGCACATGTCCCCTGTGCTGGCACATGTCCCCTTTGGCTGGCACAAGTCCCCCTTTGGCTGGCACACATCTCCCTGTGCTGGCAAACATCCCCTTTGGCTGGCACAAGTCGCCCTGTACTGGCACATGTCCCCTTTGGGTGGCACACATCCCCTTTGGCTGACACATGTCCCCTTTTGGCTGGTACACATCCGCCTGTGCTGGCAAACATCCCCTTTCGCTGGCACATGTCCCCATTTGGCTGGCACACGTCTCCTTTGGTTGGCACACGTCCCCTTTAGCTGGCAAACATCCACCTGTCCTGGCTATGGCCCCCATGCTGCTGCCCATACTAAAATAACAAACACTTTACTTACCCTCCTCCAGCACTGTCCTCCATGTCTTCCTGCTTGCCGCTGCTCTCCCCCACTTCCTGGTTCTCGGTGCTGGTAATGTGATCAGCACAGCAGAGAGTGAAATCATCTCTGCGTGCCCGATCACAGCGGCAGCAGGGAGATCACGGAGACACCGGGAGATCAGCGCTGAAGAAGGTAAGTAAAGTTTTTTTATTTTACTATGGACAGCAGCATAGGGGACCATATCAAACAGGATGGGGGGAACATGTGCGATCACTGGGGGGCGCAGGCACATATAATATGTGCTGCTCCCCCAGTCAATCACCATGGTGCGGTTTCAGCACCACGTGATGGACAGCGGCAGTGCATGTTATATGAGCAGGAGCAGGAAATCTCCCGCTGCCTCTTGCAGCCTGCCCCAGCCCACCCCAGCCTCCACCAGCCCCCGGACAGGCTCCAGAGCTCCCTCATCTCCACTGCTCTATAATCCGCATATTTGGATTATAAGACGCACCCCCACTTTCCCCCAAAACGTGGGGGAACAAAAGTGCATCTTATAATCCGAAAAATTCGGTATATTTTTGTTTATGTTGCCTTTTTCCGAGATCTGTAATGTTTTTATTTTTTTTTTTTTATCATTGGAACTGTGATAGGGCTTATCACTTGCATGACAAATTAAAATTTTTGTTGATGCCAATTTTTTATACATAAAACATTTTGAGCAATTTTATTGTATTTTTTTAGAGATACGGTGACCAGGAAACGCAATTTAGGCTTTTTCTTTTTTCTTGCTATAGTGTTTTGCAGAGGGGTTAAATAGTTTTATAATTTGAGAGCTAAGACTTTTACTAGTGTAAATAATGGGAATATTTTAATAAATCAAACGCAGAAATAATCCTTAGAATGTGCTCTTCAATTACCGATATTCTGTTTTCCACATGATCACCAGACAATTGGATACGCTTATCCCAATGATAAACAAGTTTTCTGAAGCCATCACGGAAAAAGTCTACACACTGTTTCGCAACCAGCCTCTCACAGTTCTCTCAACGTTTTCATCAGATGCATAGTGATATCCTTGCAGTTCTGCTTTCACTATCCTCACACGGCTGTCAGGCAAGACCCAAGCACTTCCTCTGCCCCTACCTGAAACACAGCATCACTGTGACGCTGGTTTCAGGGGTCTAAGACTAAGGTCTCCAGCACCCCCACTCCCCTCCCAGTCCTCCAAAGAGTGACTTCTCAGCCCCACCCCCCTTATCCCCTTCTCTCCTTCATGCAGTACGGTTTCTAAGGCCCCAATTTCTCTCCCCCCCCCACTCCTCCTCTCTTACCTGCTCCCCGCTGTGTGGTGTTGCATCCTCCCTTCCATGCTGTCTCTCCCTTTATGTGATCGAAAATTTCATACCAGCTGTGCAGGAGAGCATAAGCACAGCCCACAAGTGAAATCAGTGGATTTCCTGGGGCTTATGCATATTGATGAGCCAGGATATCCACTGATGTCACTTGTGGGTGGTGCTTATGTGGTGCCCCACTAGTCGGAGCGCCGCTAAGGGGTACTGCACCCAGACCAGCGTGTGTGGTATCCCTGTGGTAAGTGAATGGGGAGGTTAATATGTGGCTTAATCCTTGCATCCACACACACACCTATTAGTTCAGGGTACTACAGGGTTAAATCCTTTACTAGGAGACCCAGCCCCAAAGGGAGGAGTGCAGAGCAAGCAGTATGATGGCGGGAGGAAGTTAGAGGCAGAGAACGTCTGAGGGAGAGACAGGAAAGGAGCTTTCCAGGACAGCAGCAGTTTTGGGAACAGAGGAGCCAGTGATAGGTTCTCACAGACGGCTTACCGGGCACCGAAGCCCACAGACTGCTGGAGAGCTACAAGCACAGCAGAGAATCCAGATTATTATTATTATTATTATTATTAGGTATTTATATAGCGCTATTAGGATACATGGCGCTTTACAATTTAGAGGGTAGACAAAGACAA
Source organism: Allobates femoralis (assembly GCA_033576535.1). NCBI lineage: Eukaryota > Metazoa > Chordata > Amphibia > Anura > Aromobatidae > Allobates > Allobates femoralis. The sequence continues at coordinate 305,570,555 of JARQOC010000004.1, forward strand.
GTGGTCGAAACCGACGACAAATCGACAATTAATCATACGGGTACAATAGGGCCGGTGATCTTGTCCGCGAGGGCTCACAGTCTAGAGGGGGTGGGATGGAGACAGTAGGAGGGGGAGAGGTGAGATGGTGCAGTGGAATGGGCCTCAGTGTGTGTTGTAGGCTTGTAGGAAGAGGTGGGTCTTCAGGTTTTTCTTGAAGGTTCCCAGGGTAGGGGAGTGTCTGATGTGGTGGGGGAGTCTGGCAGAAGCACAAGAGAAGTCTTGTGTGCGGTTGTGGGAGGTGGAAATGCGGGGGGTTGAGAGAAGGAGTTCCTGAGAGGAGCGCAGGGTGCGTGAGGGAAGGTAACGGGAGACTAGGTCAGAGATGTAGGGAGGGGACAGGTTGTGTATGGCCTTGTATGTCAAGGTTAGGGTTTTGAAGTGAGATCGCTGGGGGATAGGGAGCCAGTGGAGGGCTCGGCAGAGAGGGGAGGTGGGGAGTAACGAGGAGATAGGTGGATGAGTCAGGCAGCAGAGTTGAGGATGGTGTGCAGAGGTGCGAGGGTGGAGGCAGGGAGGCCGGTGAACAGGAGGTTGCAGTAGTCCAGGCGGGAGATGATGAGGGCGTGGACGAGTGTCTTGGCCGTGTTGTGGTCAAGGAAGGAACGGATACGGGCAATGTTTTTTAGTTGGAGTCGACAGGCTGTGGCGAGGGCTTGGATGTGGGGCTTGAAGGAGAGGGAGTCGAGGATTACCCCGAGGCATTTGGCGTGGGCGAGGGGTGAGAGTGTGCAGTCATTGACGGTGAATGATAGGTCAGGAAGCGGGGCGGGGTTATCGGGGGAAAGACGATGAATTCGGTCTTGTCCATGTTGAGTTTTAGGAAGCGGGTAGAAAAGAAGAATGCAATGGCGGATAGGCATGGAGGAATTTTGGATAAAAGGGAGGAGATATCAGGGCCAGACAGGTAGAGCTGGGTGTCGTCAGTGTACAGGTGGTATTAGAGTCCATGTGACTCGATGAGGTTGCTTAGGCTGAGGGTGTAAATGGAGAAGAGTAGTGGTCCCAGGACCAAGCCTTGGGGGACACCTACAGAGAGGGGGTGGGGCGAGGAGGAGATGTGGGAGTGGGTGATGCTGAAGGTCCTGTCCGTTAGGTAGGAGGAGATCCAGGAGAGGGCAAGGTCAGTAATGCCAAGAGACTCAAGAATTTGGAGTAAGATGGAGTGGTCAACAGTGTCGAAGGCAGCAGAGAGGTCGAGAAGGATGAGGACAGAATAGTGTTGTTTGCTCTTGGCGGTCAGAAGGTCGTTAGTGACTTTGGTTAGGGCTGTTTCGGTGGAGTGGTGAGGTCAGAAGCCGGATTGTAGGCGATCAAAGAGAGTGCAGGAAGAGAGGTGGGAGGACAGTTCGGAATAGACGTGTTGTTCAAGAAGTTTTGAGGCAAACAGGAGGAGAGATATGGGGCGATAGTTGGAGACTGTTGTAGGGTCAAGGGATGTTTTTTTAGGATGGGCGTGATTAGGGCGTGTTTGAAGAGTGAGGGAAATGTGCCGGATTTGAGTGAAATATTGAAGAGGTGTGTTAGAGCAGGGATGAGGGCTGAGGTGAGGTTAGGGATGAGGTGGGAGGGGAGTGGATCAAGGGCACATGTGGTGAGGTGTGATTGTGCTAGGAGGGAGGAGAGGTGGTCCTCTGTCATGGGGGTGAAACTGCATTTGGGTGAGGGGGATGGGCTGGAGGTGGGATGGGGTGGGGGGAATGAGGGTCGAAGCTTTGTCTGAGTTTGTCAATTTTGTCTTTGAAGAAGGTGGCGAAGTCATCGGCGGAAATGAGGGGTGAGGGAGGAGGTGCAGGGGGACGAAGTAAAGAGTTGAAGGTTTTGAAGAGTTGTTTGGGGTTGTGGGACAGGGCGGTAATTAGGGAGGAGAAGTAGGTTTGTTTTGCGGAGTCAAGGGCAGTCTTGAAGGTATTGAAGGAACGCTTGTATAGGGCGAAGTGCTCTGCGGAGTGGGATTTCTTCCATTTCCGCTCGGCTGCCCTGGTCGTCCATCTGACTTTCTTGGTGAGGGTCGTGAGCCAGGGTTGTCGTTGTACTCGTGTTGTGTTAAATGTGAGTGGAGCAGCTTGGTCGAGGGCAGTGGTGAGAGTGGAGAGGGAGGCGGCAGAGTCAGCGTCTTGAGAAGAGGCCAAGTCTGAGAGAGGGAGGAGGGATTCTGAGAGTGAATCGAAGTCTATGAGCTTAAGGTTTCTGCGGGGGAGGAGGAGTGTCCGGAGAGGGGGGAGTGTGGTGGGGGGGAGAGAGATGAGAGTGTCAGTAGGTTGTGGTCGGAGTGGGTGAGGGTTGAGTATGTGAGGTCGATGAGGGAGCAGAGGCGGGTGAAGACTACGTCAAGTGTGTGGCCGTCAGTGTGTGTGGCGGCAGAGATCCATTGTGAGAGGCTGAAGGAGGAGGTGAGGGATAGGAGTCTGGAGGCAGCGGCTTTAGGGGTGTCGATGGGGATGTTGAAGTCACTCACCCATGATGATGGTGGGGATGTCGGAGGAGGGGAGGTGGAGAAGCCAGGTTGTGAAGTGGTCAAAGAAGGTAGAGGGGGATCCAGGGGGGCGGTAGACAACGGCCAGTTGGAGGTTGCAGGGGGAGTAGATGCGAACAGCGTGTGCCTCAAAGGAGGGGAGGGGGGGTGGTGTAAGTGGGGAGAAGGAGCAGTCATTGGCCAGAAGTAGGCCAACACCTCCACCGCGGGTGTTGGTGGGGCAGGGAGTGTGGGAGAGTGTGAATCCACTGTAGGAGTGGGCAGCTGGGGAGGTTGTGTCAGAGGGGGTAAGCCAGGTCTCTGTGAGGCCGAGGAAGGAGAGTTTTTTGGCGATGAAGAGGTCGTGGATAAGTGTGAGTTTGTTACGGACCGAGCGGGCGTTCCAGAGTGCGCCGGGTAAGGGGACAGGGGAGGCAGGGGTGGGAGAATAGGTCGGAGGTTAAGGGGGTTACGAGAGTTGGTGATGGGTCGTTGGAGTGGGATGGAGGGGAGTGAGGTGAGGTGGGGTGGGCCAGGATTAGGGGAGATATCACCAGAGAATAGGAGGAGCAGGGAGAGGGTTAAGAGGTGGGAGCAGGGGAGCTTGCGTGGTGGGCGTGTACATCTAGAGGTGGTGGGTTGAAAGTGGGGGAATAGTTCGGAGGATAGGGTGAGGTGAGGTGGGTTGGAAGGATGGAGGGTGAGAGCAGAATTCCTTTGCACAGTGGGGGGATGGGTGGGGGTAGTAGGAAGTGGAGAAAGATGGGAGTGAAGGTGAGGAGAAGCGGGAACATGGTGGGGGGAGAGGGTGGGAGAGGTGGAGGGGGTCAGAGGTAGCCGAGGATCTGGTGTGGCAAGGGTGAGTTCAAAATGATGGGTGGTTAGCCGCGTTTGAGGTGCGGCCAGGTGATGAGATGCAGTCCGGGGGAGGAGGTGCGGTTCAGGGGTGAGGTACAGTTTGGTGAAGAGGTGATGCAGTCGAGGCCGTTGCGGCCACGACGAGTTGGCGCAGCCGAGTTTGTGGTGGTGCAGCCGTGGATGAGGTGATGCAGCTGGGGAGAAGTGAACAGCTGGGCTGGGGTGGAGTAGCCAGGGTGAGGTGATGTATTCCAGGAAGAGATGATGCCGCCAGGGGGTGAGAAGAAGCAGGTGGGGGATGACACAAAGCAGCCAGGGGATGAGACGAAGCAGCCAGGGGATGAGCTGATGCCGTCAGAGGATGAGATGAAGCAGCCGGAGGATGAGGTGAGGCAGCCGGAGGATGGAGTGAAGCAGCTGGAGGATGAGATGAGGCAGCCGGAGCATGAGATGGAGCAGCCGGAGGATGAGGTGAAGCAGCCAGAGGATAAAATGAAGCAGCCAGAGGATGAGATGATAAAGCTGGAGGATGAGATGATGCGATGATGCAGCCAGAGGAAGCGGTGATGCGGCCAGAGGATGGGGTGGTGTAGCCGGTGTTGAGGTGGCACAGTCAGGGGTCGGAGCCGGTCTGGTTTGGATGTAGGAGCAGATGCTGAGATGCAGTCAGGATCAGATGTAGCCTGGGGTGAAGTGCAGCCAGGTCTGTGCAGTGGGGCAAATGCAGCCGGGGCATTAGTGAGGCAGCCGGGGTCAGTTGCAGCCAGAGGGTCCATGTGGCAGAGGGTTCACTGCAGCCAGAAGGGACCGTGAGGCAGAGGAGGCCTGTGCAGTAGGACCAGTGCAGTCGCACATCAGTGAGGCAGCCGGGGTCGGGTGCAGCCGGAGGGGTCCATGCAGCAGAAGGGTCACTGTAGCCGGGGGCCGTGAGGCAGAGGGGGTCAAAGCGACTAGGGGGACTGTGAGGTAGAGGGGTCCGTGCAGTGGGTCCATGCAGCAGCGGGGTCGAATGGGACCAGGTGGTCAGGGGCCCGAGGTCTTGGTGTAGGAGATGGGCACCTCTGACCAGTCAGCGGGCTGTGGCAGGCAGGGGCTTCTGCGGCGCTACTGCGGAGCGTGCAGTGACACTGGTCCCCGCACAGCCTGCTGCCCCGTGCCGCTGTGGAGGGACCCGAGGGTAGCGCTGCTGGCCCCACAGCTTAGTAGGCAGTGGTGGGCTCTGTGGGTAGCGCCGTCTGTCCCCCGCAGCTGCAGCTATGCAGCGCCGTGGGGGGCTGGGCACCGCCACCAGAGCCCAGGAGTGGGTCCGGGAGTGGAGATCACTGTGGAGTCTTCAAGTCTCCCGGGCACCAGCGCAGTGAACATTAAGGGAGCCAGGACCCGCGTGACGACAGATACATAGTAACATAGTTTTTAAGGTTGAAGGAATACTTTAAGTCCATCTAGTTCAACCCATAGCCTAACATGTTGATCCAGAGGAAGGCAAAAAAAAACCCATGTGGCAACACTAAGCTCCACATTGGGAAAAAAATTCCTTCCTGACTCCAGATATGGCAATCAGACTAGTTCCCTGGATCAACGTCCTATCAAAGAATCTAGTATATATAACTGGTAATATTATAATTTTCAAGAAAGGCATCCAGGCCCTTCTTAAATGTTAGTAGTGACTCACTCATTACAACATCATGTGGCAGAGAGTTCCATAGTCTCACTGCTCTTACAGTAAAGAATCCGCATCTGTGATTATGATTAAACCTTCTTTCCTCCACACGTAGAGGATGCCCCCTTGTCCCAGTCTCAGGCCTAAGAGTAAAGAGATCATTAGAAAGTTCTCTGTGTTTGAGAAAATGTGGTTACCCTGGATAAATTATAGATGAGAAGAGGAAGTATGACATTAAACTGTGATGTGTGTAAATTGATCTGAAATGCGGTATAATTGATGTGCCTTATTAACAATTACTTCACTAAATGACACCATGAGCTGCTGTGTAATATGCTAGCTGTCGGGGGGGTAAGGGGGGGGGGGGAAATGGAGGGTGGAGTTTGGGACTGTAGTTCAATTATTCATGTGAAAATGGGACATGTTGTCTCGATGCATTTGTGTAATCCTGATTGGAAACTGTTTAATTAATAAAAATTTATCCGATTTAAAAAAAATCAAGTTCTCTGTACTGTCCCCTCATATATTTATACATTATTATAAGATCACCCCTAAGCCTTCGTTTTTCCAAGCTAAATAACCCCAAGTTTAATAACCTGTCTTGGTATTGCAGACCCCTTAGTCCTCTAATGACTTTTGTCGCTCTTCTCTGGACCCGCTCTAGTTCAGCTATGTCTTTCTTATACACCGGAGACCAGAATTGTACACAGTATTCTAAGTGTGGTCGCATTAGTGACTTGTATAAAGGTAAAATTATGTTCTCCTCATGAGCATCTATGCCTCTTTTAATGCATCCCATTATTTTATTTGCCTTTGCAGCAGCTGCCTGACACTGGCCACTAAATGTGAGTTTGTCATCTACCCATACACCCAGGTCTTTTTCAGTGACAGTTTTGCCCAGTGTTTTACAATCAAGCACATAATTATACCTTTTGTTTCCTCTGCCCAAGTGCATGACTTTACATTTATCCCCATTAAAGCTCATTTGACATTTAGCAGCCCAAGCTTCTAGTTTACATAAATCCTCCTGTAATATAAAATTGTCCTCCTCTGTATTGATTACCCTGCAGAGTTTAGTGTCATCTGCAAATATTGAGATTCTACTCTGTATGCCCCCTACAAGGTCATTAATAAATATATTAAATAGAAGAGGGCCCAACACTGACCCCTGTGGTACCCCACTGTTAACGGTGACCCATTCTGAGAGTGTTCCATTAATAACCACCCTTTGTTTCCTATCACTAAGCCAGTTCTTCACCCACTTACACATATTTTCCCCTATCCCCATTGCCCTCATTTTATGTATCAATCTTTTGTGTGGCACCGTATCAAAAGCTTTTGAAAAGTCCATATACACCACATCCACTGCATTTCTTTGGTCCAGTCCAGAACTTACTTCTTCATAGAAGCTTATCAGATTAGTTTGACAGGAACGGTCCCTCGTAAAACCATGTTGATAATGGGTCATGAGGTTATTTTTCTTCAGATACTCCAGTATAGCATCTCTTAGAAAACCCTCTAGGATTTTACCCACAGTAGAGGTTAAGCTTACTGGCCTATAATTTCGAAGTTCAGTTTTTGTCCCCTTTTTGAATATTGGCACCACATTTGCTATACGCCAGTCCTGTGGTACAGACCGTTATCATGGAATCTTTAAATATTAAAAATAATGGTCTATCTATGACAGTACTTAATTCCTGCAGCACTCTGGGGTGTATCCCATCCGGGCCCGGGGATTTGTCAATTTTAGTGATTTTTAGACGATGCCGTACTTCCTCTTTGGTTAAGCAGGTGACATTTAATTGAGAATTTTTGTTATCACTGATCATATGGTCTGTCATGGGATTTTCTTGTGTAAATACTGTTGAAAAAAAAGTCATTTAGCATATTGGCTTTTTCCTCATCCTCATCCACCATTTCACCCAGACTATTTTTAAAGGGGCCAACACCATCATTTTTTAGTTTCTTACTATTTATGTAGTTAAAAAAATATTTTGGGATTATTTTTACTTTCTCTGGCAATGAGTCTTTCTGTCTCAATCTTTGCTGCCTTGATTTGCTTTTTACAAATGTTATTTAACTTTCTGTATTTATTTAATGCCTCATCACTACCTACTTGCTTTAATTCCCTAAATGCTTTATTTTTGTCACATATTGCACCTCTTACCGCTTTATTTAGCCATAGTGGTTTCCTCCTATTTCTAGCATGCTTATTCCCATAGGGTATATATTGTGCACAGGTCCTATTCAGGATGCTAATAAACATCTCACATTTGCTTTGTGTACTTTTATGTCTCAGGACATCGTCCCAGTTTATTGCACTAAGATCATCTCTCAACCGTTGGAAATTTGCCTTCCTGAAGTTTAGTGTCCTTGTAGCCCCTCTACTACACATCTTAGTAAAGGATACTTGAAAGCTTATTAAGTTATGATCACTATTACCCAAGTGACCTCCAACCCGTATATTTGATATGCAGTCTGGCCTGTTGGTTAATATTAGGTCCAAACGGATAAGGAAAACAGGACCTCCAAATTTATGTCTGTATGGCGTGATTTCATAGTATGTTGTTTACCTAGAGAGGAAATTGTTACATTGATGGAAGTTTTCCGCAATACCAGATGGTACTGTCTTGAAGACTTAGGTAACACATTGGGAACGTTGAGAATTGAAATTGGGGAATGACTTGATATGTTATTACCGTATATACTCGTGTATAAGCCGACCCGTGTATAAGCCGACCCCCTACTTTTGCCCCAAAAATCTGGAAAAACCTATTGACTCGTGTATAAGCCGAGGGTGGACCCCAGCACAGGTATACAGCCCCCAGCAGTGTGGTATACAGGCCCCCCCAGTGGTATACAGGCCTCCCCCAGTGGTAGTATACAGCAGCCCCAGTGGTAGTATACAGCAGCCCCAGTGGTAGTATATAGCAGCCCCAGTGGTAGTATACAGCAGCCCTAGTGGTATACAGCAGGCCTCCAGGGGTACATATAGCAGCCCCAGTGGTAGTGTATAGCAGCCCCAGTGGTAGTATATAGCAGCCCCAGTGGTAGTATACAGCAGCCCCAGTGGTAGTATACAGCAGCCCCAGTGGTAGTATACAGCAGCCCCAGCGGTAGTATATAGCAGCCCCAGCAGTAGTATACAGCAACCCTAGTGGTATACAGCAGGCCGCCAGGGGTACATATAGCTGCCCCCTGGGGGTACCCAGCAGCCCCCAGGGGGTCCCCAGCAGCCCCCTGGGGGTCCACAGCAGCCCCCAAATGCTGGCACTCACCCCCCCTTGCAAGGGCCCCCCACCCCCCGCTTCTTTACCATCCCGGTCTTCTGATCAGCGCTGCTCCTCGGCACTCCGTCCTCGTGGCTCCCGTCCTGCTACATCCGGGATCCCCGGCCGTCGCGCGATGACGTCATATGCCTGCGACGGCCGGAGATCCCGGATGTAGCAGGATGGACGGATGGAGCAGCGAGGAGCACCGAGGAGCGGCACTGATCAGAAGTCCGGAATGGTAATATAACCAGCGGGGGGGGGGGCCCTTACAAGGAGGGGCAAGTGCCAGCATTTGGGGCCTATATGCACTGCTTCCCCCTGCCGCTAATTGACAGGGGGAAGCAGTGCATATTTAATGAGCGGCCCCACGTGACGGGGCCGCTCATACAGCAGCCTCCCCCCGCCTCCTCCAGCCTCCACAGCCCCGGGACACAGCCCCCACCTTATATACCGTATATGACCCGTGTATAAGCCGAGGGGGAGACTTTTCAGCCCAAATTTTGGGCTGAAAAACCCGGCTTATACACGAGTATATACGGTACTTGGTTTTCTATTCAGGAGAGAATGGGTGCTACGGCTAGCTGAGGTTGGATAACAAGGGGGGGGGGAGGGAAAGGAAAAATTCTTACTTCTGTTATTGTTAACTGACTTTCTATCAATGTGGTACATGTTATGCTACTATATGCAAAAAAAAAAAATCTAATAAAAATGATTTGTCAAAAAAAAAAAAATATATTAGGTCCAGCAGTGCCCCCCTTCTTGTTGGGTCCTGAACCAGTTGTGAAAGGTAATTGTCTCTCATAGTTTTCAAAAACTTATTACCTTTGCTGTAACTGCAGGTTTCTGATCCCCAATGTATTTCAGGGTAGTTGAAGTCCCCCATAATAATGACTTCTCCCTGAGTCGCTGCTTCATCTATTTGCTTTATATGAGGATATTCTCCTCCACTTCCATTATTGTTGGGGACTTATAACAAACCCCTATCAGTAATTTATTATTTTTTCCCCCTCCCCTTATCTCAACCCACAGGGACTCTACATTTCCATTAGATTCACCTATATTATCACGTAGGATGGGTTTTAAGGATGATTTTACGTATAAACATACACCTCCTCCTCGCTTATTTGTATGGTCATTTCTGAACAGACAATAGCCCTGTAAATTAACAGCCCAGTCATGGCTCTCGTCCAGCCAAGTCTCCGAAATCCCCACCATGTCATAATTATTTTCCAACAAAATCAATTCTAATTCCTCCATTTTGTTGGTGAGGCTTCTGGCATTAGTATACATGCACTTTATGCAGCTCTCTTTACCTCTATTCCTTCCTACTATATTGACTGTTCTAACCCCACCCCCCATGCCACCCCCAATTTTATTACTTGTGCCCAGGTTACTATTTACACTATCTTCCCCTCCTATACAATGAATACCCTCCCCCCCAATCCCTAGTTTAAACACTCCAACCTTCTAGCCATTTTCTCCCCCAGCACAGCTGCATCCTCCCCATTGAGGTGCAGCCCGTCCCTAGCATAGAACCTGTAGCCAACAGAGAAGTCGGCCCAGTTCTCCAGTAACCCAAACTCTTTCTTCCTACACCAATTCCTCAGCCACTTATTTATCTCCCTAATCTTCCTTTGCCTCTCTGGTGTGGCACATGGTACAGGCAGTATTTCAGAGAATACAACCTTGGAGGTCCTTGCCTTAAGCTTGTAGCCTAATTCCCTGAAATCATCTTTAAGGACCTTCCACCTACCTCTAACTTTGTCATTTGTGCCAATGTGCACCATGACCGCTGGGTCCTCACCAGCCCCTCCCAGTAATCTGTCAACCCGATCAGCGATGTGCCGGACTCGAGCGCCAGGTAGGCAGCACACTGTTCGACGATCCCTGTCTTTGTGACAGATTGCCCTATCTATTCCCCTAATAATTGAGTCCCCCACTACCAGCACCTGTCTGGCCTGCCCTTCTCTCCTGTTTTCCCCCTTACTGGAGCAGACACTCCTCTGGCTTTCAGAGGTCATGCCCTGCTGCAGCAGTGCTGTACCTGAACTCACACCCCCCTCATCTGCCAACATAGCAAATTTATTGGGGTGTGCCAGATCAGGGCTAGCCTCCCTGGCACCCTTCCCTCTACCCCGCCTTCTGTCACCCAACTAGATATCTCACGGTCCTGCAGCTCCATACTACCATCCTCCCCCACATCTATCCCATTGAGCAGCTGTTCAGTGAGCAGCAGACTCCTTTCCATATTGTCTATGGATCTCAGCGTTGTCAGTTGTTCATTTAGATCCAGTATCTGGGCTTCTAAATGCACAACGTACTCACATCTCACACAGCAGTATGCACCCTCAACCGGCTGTTCAAGGAATGCATACATGTGGCAAGATGTACACTGGATGGCATTGCCAATTATGGAGCTCATTTCCTAATGGGGATTGCACCAGACAGAAATGATAAGTAAAAAGAAATGCAAAGTATTAATTAAATACAACCTGCAATTCAGTAAGTCCTCCCTTCCAAACTCCCTGAATTCAAAGTCACTGAATCACAAGTCACACACTTACTTCCGTCAGCACTTGCACTCCGTCACACTCAGCTCGTTTCACACTCGCTAGAAAATCAGATTTAAATCTTTTTTTTTTTTTTTCCTTTAGCAGAAAATCAGCCTACAGCTCAGTGTACTTCCAAAGGACTGAAGCCCCAACCAGCTGCTTCTTATAAACCCTTAATTATGCACCCCCACCCTTAATTAACCCCTTGTAAGTATAGCTACACCACAGGTTTTAAGTGCAAAGTAGTTAACCCTTTAACTTACAGGTAGTAAAATAAGAGACTATAAACTTGTAGAGAGAAAAGAAAGTTAAGAAAGCCCAATAAAATTAAAAAGGTAAAAAAAAAAACTGTCAGCAATTCACACAGGTATTTGTTGCAGGATTCCCAAACACCTCCTCACTGAATCACAAGTCACACACTTACTTCCATCAGCACTTGCGCTCCGTCACACTCAGCTCGTTTCACACTCGCTAGAAAATCAGATTTAAATCTTTTTTTTTTTTTTTTTCCTTAGCAGAAAATCAGCCTACAGCTCAGTGTACTTCCAAAGGGCTCAGTGTACTTCCAAAGATAGCGGCAAGCCATTAGAGGGTTACCCGACGATAGCAAAGGTGAGAGAGCACAGGAGGTCAGGCTGGATTTCAGGTCAGCCAGGCTTTACACCAACCTGGAAGAGCAGTAAAGGAGGGACATCTAACAAAGCCACGTGGAAACTCCCCGTTCACTTGCCACTACCTAGGCCAGCTGCCTATGCTTACAGACTATGTTGTACTGTGAACTGTGCTTTTTACCTGAACTGTTCCAGTAAAAGTACTCGGGAGAGTGACTTTGCCTCTTTGTCTTTGTGCTGCAGAATTCAACCTGTTTGTTTACAGCAGGGGTGGGGAACTCCAGGCCTCGAGGGCCGCACACAGTGCAGGTTTTTTATGATTTCCTTAGTATTGCACAGGTGATAGTATAATCACCAGTACTGGTGATGATTCCAGACTCTGTGCAATACTAAGGAAATCATGAAAACCTGCACTGTGTGCGGCCCTCGAGGCCTGGAGTTCCCCACCCTGGTTTACAGGAACGCTGCCCCGGAGGACCAGCTCCACCTGTAGGGAGATTTGCCATCCTTGCCGCAAGACCATCGCCCTCTGGAGGACTGTGGCGGCGCTGGTGACCCATCATCAGGTACTACAGGTGTAGTCACATGACAAATAACTCTTATCCCCTGTACATAACCCCTCTATTGATGTGTCACCCAGGCCATGGGCTCATGCACCGCCACCCGTGACATCCCCGTAAACCCCTCAGAGCCTGATACCCGAGTACCCCAGGGCCTGGGGCTCAACACTTATGCCCTCTGCATGTCGATCCAATGTGCTTGTACAGAGGGAGAAACACAGCAGTCAGGGAAGTTGTCACACCATACTGCAGGGAGCTGGTAAGAGCGGAGGGTGAGAGGAGGAAGAAACAGGACAGCGGGGAGGGGAGAAGGGGGTGGGGCTGAGAAGTCACTCTGTGGGGAGGGGAGGATGGGGTGGGAATGGAGACCTTAGTTAATATTTAGGTGTTGGTGGTCAGTGATGAGCGAGCACTAAAATGCTGGGATGCTTGACCCGAGCACTGAGCCCAATGTAAATCTATGGGGAACCAGAGCATTTTTCTGGCAATGTCGGCGCGGGAGATTTAAACACCGCTGTTCTGACAGCTGTTTAAATTTCCGAACAGCTGATTTAGACGCGGGAAATTTAAACAGCTGTCAGATCAGCTGTATTTTATGCTGCCATGCCGACACCGCTGGCGATGAGCGGTTGCCGCTCCTGCAGCCCCTGGTGACATCCCATCACCCCCTACCCCCCATGCCTGCCGCCTGTACAGTGGAGGACAGGAGGTGATCGAACGTCACCTGGGGGCTGCAGGAGCTGCAGCAACTCATCGCCCACCAGTGTCGGCACAGGAGCTTTAAATACCGCTGCTCTGACAGCTGTTTAAATTTCCATGCCGACATCAGCTGTTCAGTGTCGGCGCAGGAAATTTAAACAGCTGTCAGAGCAGCTGTGCACCGCCGGCTCGAGCACAGCGCGGTCAGGTCTGATATAGACCTGACCGCGCTGTGCCGCCAGCCAACCACTGTAATGCCACAACCAACATGTCTGTGGCATTACAGTGTGTGGCAGCTAATCCCTGCATGTGGGCTGGCTCTGTTAAGAGCGCCAACATGCAGGGACGGAGACCCGAGCATGAGCCCGAGCATCTCGCCGGTACTTGGCGAGCTCAGACCATGCCGAGCCCTGAGATGATCGGGTGAGTACAGAGTACTGGCAAGCATGCTCGCTCATCACTATTGGTGGTATTTTGTATGCACCATGCTTGCCTGTGTGACTTATGCCATATAGAAACCTCATCTGTGTGCATACAATAGACCACCAATCAATTCCCCCATGTCATGGTAGGTTGAGAGTGATTGCTGCATCTGTATTTTGAACCCGTGTTTCCTCTATCATTTGGGCCTGTAGCGTCCTGCTAAGTTCATTGGGTATCTGTCCTTTGGCTGATTATGGTGAGTTTTGCTATTTAAGCAACTAGCTATAGTCTCTGGCATTGCCTGGAATAGTAACTGTTCTTAGCTAGAAGAAAATGGAATGGGTTAACAAAGTGTTGCTTCTCTCTGTTGAGATACTCAAACTTCAAGTGTAATACAGGGGCTTTGTGTGGGATCCTTGTGTAAAACAGGGCCTTGTGTGGCCAGAGCCTGTAATACAGGGGGTACTGTGTGTGAACTCCTGCTCTAATATAGGGGACTCCTGGTGTAATACAGATGTTATGTGATTCTCCCAACTGTAATACTGGGGGGCTGTGTGTCGCCTCCTGCTATATACTAGGATCTGTGTATGGCCTCCTGCTGTAATACTGGGGGTTCTGTTTGTAGCCTCCTGCTTAATACAGTGGACTGTGTGCAGCCTCCTGCTGTATTCTGAGGGATGTGTGCAGGCTTCTGCTATATACTGGGTTGTATGTGGCTTCCTGCTGTATACTGCGGGCTTTGTGCAGCCTCCTCCTGTATACAGGGAATGTATGCGGCCTCCTGCTGTATACTGAGGGATGTGTGTGGCCTTCTGATGTTTACTGGGGGCTGTGTAGTAGCCTCCTGCTGTATACTGAGGGCTGTGTGCAGGCACCTGCCGTATACTGTGGGTTGTGTGTGGGCTCCTGCTGTATACTGGAGGCTGTGTGTTGGAGATTGTTAGAAGAATAGCAAAGAGGTGTCTTAGTGGCTTTGGAGTTTCCAGTATGACTTGCCTCAGAGCACAAAGCAAGGTCCATAAAGACATGGTTAGGGGAGTTACATGTAGAAAAGGTTGACTGAATCGTGAAATCAAACCTCTCAAACAACCTTAGGATGAAGCCCATCAGCCAGACCCAACACCTGACCTCACAAAAGGGTGAAAATATCCACACAATCTAATATCTAGTAGAAATTCTTCCAAGAAAAGTAGAAGATCTTATAGCTGCAAAGCAGGGACCAACTCCAAATTAATACCTATGAATTTAGAATGGAATGTCATAAAACCTACTGTAGGTGTAAGGCCATGTGCACACGTTCAGTATTTGCTGAGTTTTTTAACTCAGGATTTGTAGACAAAACCAGGAGTGGAGCAATCAGAGGAAAAGTCTAATAGAAACACCTGCACCACTCCTGTATTTATCACCCACTCCTGATTTTGGCTACAAATCCTGAGGTAAAAAACTCATCAAATATTCAGCGTGTGCACGTGGCCTAATGTGTTCAGATCCTGATACTTTTTCCATAATTGTGTTGGTTTGAGACTTTGTATAGAAGTATGTGAATCCTGTCAAAATGGACATTGGTTATAGGCTGACAGTTTGTTATGATCTATGCTTTCTTGTTTATTATGTGCTTGGAAATGTTAAAAAAAAGTACCATGGAAAAAAATTAAAGTATAGAAAGTGGTCTATGATGCAAGAGTTATGTAGAAAAACACCCAAGGATTCTCAATACTTTTGGTGATAGTCCTACTCGTAGTTTTTTGTGTGTGTATATACTGTATATATAAAGGTCACAGTTGAACATTGATAAATCTTAATTTCTGTGGCACTCTGACATTTGTTATATTACATGTGATACTAACTTGGGTTTTTTCCCTTTTGTTGTTATATTTTACTAGCTGGGTGCCCGATGCAGATGCATCGGGATTCTAGCAGAGCGAGTCTCTGACTCGCAATGGCCGCTTCGCGGCCAATGCTTCGCGCTGCTAAGGCGACTCGCCATGCCCGCTGCGCGGGCATAGCGAGTCGCCTTAGAACTGCTCGCAATGGCCGCTGCGCGGCCAATGCTTCGGTCGTATCCACATGACGACACTGACTCGCAGCGCGAGCGGACTCAAAAGGGGCAAAAAACCCATTCGTGATTATATAATAGATAGATAGTAGACTTTGCACATATTTTGCATTAAAATAGAACACTGATATTTGAGGGAAAAACACATTTTTTCACATACTTACGATATGTTGTAAAGAAAGATTCTTGGTGCTTATACTAGCCAATATATGCACCAAGAAACTTTCTTTACAACATAAGTACAGGGTGGGCTATTTATATGGATGTTCCTAACTAAAATGGGAATAGTTGGTGATATCAACTTCCTGTTTGTGGCACATTACTATATGGGAGTGGAAAGCTTTTCCAGATGGGTGGTGACCATAGCGGCCATTTTGAAGTCTGCCATTTTGGATCCAACTTTATTTTTTTCAATGGGAAGAGGGTCATGTGACACATCAAACATATTGAGAATTTCATAAGAAAATCAATGGTGTGCTTGTATTTAATGTAACTTTATGGTTTCATGAGTTATTTACAAGTTTATGACCAATTATAAAATGTGTTCAAAGTGCTGCCCACTGTGTTGGATTGTCAATACAATCCTCTTCTCCCACTCTTGACACACTGATGGTAACACCGCAGCAGAAATGCTAGCACAGGCTTCCAGTATCCGTTGTTTCAGATGGTGAAATTGATGGTATGATGTGGTATATGGGGTACGATAATGGGGCCATTTTTCATCAATGGAAACCTCAATATCACTGGATTTCTGAATCATGTAGCAATTTCAGATATCCAGTGGCATTGTGGTTTCCATGATGAAGAATGGCCCCACTATCTTTGTACCACATATACCACACAAAACCATCAATTTTTACCATGTTATTTAGTTTGGACTTAAAGTCCAGCCCTCAGCTAGAAACGGAAATAAAATGCCGCGGTGGTGATGGGGGCAGTGCTGTGCAGCTATAGCTGTAGCAGTGTGCTCCTGACCTGCGTAGATGTGTACTCAGTTCAAGTGAGAAAAGTATGTCAGTGTTCCCCAACTCCAGTCCTCAGGGACCACCAACAGTGCAAGTCTTCCGGATTTCCATAGTATTGCACAGGGTTGAAATCGCGTATTATCACATATGCAATCCTAAGGAAATCCTGAAAATATGCACTTCTGATGGGCCTTGAGAACTGGAGTTGGGGAACATGCAGTATGTCACACACAGTCACACTACTGAGGCACCCTCACCATTATGCATGCCTACTTTTAATGTCACGGCTGCAGCACACGGCATATTCTCCCTGCACTGCTGGAGCAGCAGGTCATTACATCCTCACTTGAGGTCATAAATATTTATTCAAACATACAAAATGGTCAAAATATTTTTTCTCCCAGCCCAAAGTATGGAATCCTGGAATAGAATGAGGCTTATTCTGTTCCAGAATCACTTAAAGGGAATCAGTCATGTCCATTTTCATTTTTAAACCTCTCCCAATGTTATGCAATGTGCATCACTAACCTGGTTTAGAAAAAAAATCAATGTATTTATCATAAAAAAGCACTTTAGATGCTTAGATGTATCTTCACAATAAAGTCATCGTGGTGGTTCAAGTGGTAACAGTCACATCAATCCATTTCTGTCATGCAATCATTAAAACATACTAAGCATCTATTATATAATCACGAATGGATTTCGCGCAACCTTTTGAGTCCACACTCGCTGCAATTCAGCGTGGTCATGTGGATACGAACGAAGCATTGGCCGCGAAGCGGCCATTGCGAGTCAGAGACTCGCTCTGCTAGAATCCCGATGCATTGTGCATCGGGCACCCATCTAGTTATAATATATTCACATTACTAAGTGCACAAATGCACATGCTGTGCATTGTGTGCAAGGATTGGTGGTGGTCACAACCATGTGACCATAATGGGTGGAGCTAAGAAGGCTTCAAGTCAAAGGTCCTTTGGGCTTAGCTCCACCCATTATGGTCATATGGCCGTGACATCACCACACCACAGGTCCTCAAGAATGTGTATTTCTGCACTTGTTGATCTCAATATATTACAATGTGTGTGGTGTGATATGTTTTAATGACTGCAGTGGATTGATGTGACCATTACCAGCTGAAGAACCACCCTGTTGACTATTTTGTGAAGGTACACTACCGTTCAAAAGTTTGGGGTCACAGACAATTTTGTGTTGTCCATGAAAACTTTTATTTATCAAATGAGTTGCAAAATGAATAGAAAATGTAGTCCAGACATTGACAAGGTTAGAAATGATGATTTTGATTTGAAACAATTTTCTCCTTCAAACTTTGCTTTCATCAAAGAATGCTCCCTTTGCAGCAATTACAGCATTGTAGACCTTGGGCATTCTAGATGTTAATTTGCTGAGGTAATCTTGAGAAATTTCACCCCATGCTTCCTGAAACCCCTCCCACAAGTTGGATTGGCTTGATAGGCACTTTTTTCTTTTCAGTTGTTCTGCGTCTCACAAATGTTCTTCTGTGTGATCCAAACACCTCAAACTTTGATTTGTCTGTCCATAAAGTTTTTCCAATCTTCCTCTGTCCAATGTCTGTGTTCTTTTGCCCATATTAATCTTTTCCTTTTATTAGCGAGTCTCAGATAGGCTTTTTCTTTGCCACTCTGCTCTGAAGGCCAGCATCCCGGAGTCTCTTCTTCACTGTAGATGTTGACACTGGCGTCAGTTGTGCAGAGGGGCCTCCCACTTCTCTTTCTACTCTGTTAGAGCCTGTTTGTGCTCTCCTCTGAAGTGAGTAGTACACACCATTATAGAAATCTTCAGTTTCTTGGCAAATTCTCGCATGGAATAGCCTTCATTTCTAAGAACAAGAATAGACTGTCGAGTTTCACATGAAAGTTCTCTTTTTCTGGCCATTTTGAGAGTTTTATAGAATAAACAAATGTAATGCTCCAGATTCTCAACTTGCTCAAAGGAAGGTCAATTTTTTAGCTTCTCTAATCAGCCAAACTGTTTTCAGCTGGGATAACATACTTGTGCAAGGGTTTCTAAACATCCATTAGCCTTCTTACACAGTTAGCAAACACAATGTACCAATAAAACACTGGAGTGGTGGTTGTTGGAAATGGGCCTCTACACACCTATGTACTGTAGATATTGTATAAAAAAACAGAGCTAGAATAGTTATTTACCACATTAACAATGTATAGAGTGTATTTCTAATTAATTTAATGTTAGCTTCATTGAAAAAAAAAAAAAAAAAAAAAAAATTTCTGAGTGACTGCAAACTTTTGAACGGTAGTGTACATCTAAGCATCTAAAGTGCTTTTTTTATGAAAAGTACATAGATTTTTGTTTCTAAACCAGGTTAGTGATGCACAGTGCATGACTAAATAACATTGGGGGCGGTTTAAAAACAAGAAAGGACAGGTTCCCTTTAAGGCCTTCTGAAAAGATATTTGAGCTTCATGTACATGTGACATAAGCATCCACGTAAGTGAAATGAATACAAGACTTATTTTTCCACATGTTACATGTGCATGAAGCTCTATTATCTTTTATTATGACTTGAATAATGCACAAGCATATTCATTACATAAACGTAAATACACCCTTAAATGCCCCAGTTGTACAGTGAATTAAAGAATAAGGCTTGGCTCCTGTACTGACACCATCAGCTGCTCTGAGCCCCATGTCCACCACCAGCGAAACCAGATGCTGATGGCTGCTGCTATCATGGGACGCTGTTTGTCACAGGAGCCGCAGGTGACATGGTGGTTAAATAGCACCAGAAGCAAGTATACACATTTTTTTAATGATGATTTTATGGTTATAGGTTTCTTGCTTCTAATAGTAATGATGAAATTGGATGTTAGTCACCCTCCTAGGTTCCAGCACTGCCTCTCCACCACTGTAAAGCTCCGTAACACTAACGAGATAGTTAGCAAGATTGTTGTAACGTCACAGGTTTTGTGACGTAACAGCGATCTCTCTAACGATCTCGCTACGTGTGACACTTAGCAGCATCAGGCCCCTGCTGTGAGATCGCTGATCGTTACAAAGTGCTCTGGGTCATTTTTTGATCATTGCGCTCCCGCTGGTCAGCACGCATCGCTGCGTGTGACAGCAAGAGACCAACGATCATCAACCTCACAGGCTGGTAACCATGGTTTATCATGGTTACCAGCGCTAAGCAGGGAGGACACTGGTAACTATGATAAACACCTGGGTGTTACTAGGGCACGCGCGCGTGTCTGCTTTAGATAACCCTGCTATTTATCATAATTACCAGTGTCCTTCTGCTTCCAGGTCCTGCCGCTTCCAGGGAGGTGGCTCCCTGGTCCCTGGGGAGATCTGCCAGTTTGACAGCTTCCCAGCAACCAGGTAACGACGCACCAACGTAGGGATCGTTATCGCTGTCAGGCTCGCTGTTAAGTTGTTGTGTGTGACGGGAGCTTTACAGTCTCTATTTACTGGCTGCAGTAGTGATGTCATGACTACAGCACACATCACCTCTGCAGCCAATCACTGAGCTCTACCTATGTAAACACCATGAATGGTTGTGCTCAGTGATTAGCTGCAGAGGTGACATAAGATATTACAGCTGCAGCTGGTAAACCGAATCTTGAGCAGTAGCAGAGAGGCAGTGCTGCACCCGGGGAGGGAGTAACATCTGATTTCATTATTTTAACCAAGCACAGACTAGTAGGCGTCAGAAATGTATAGCTGGAAAACACATATATACAACACTCTGAGGACATTTAAAATGGTTTCCACAAGTACATTTTCTATGTCCAATGATGGATAGTGCTGCATGAAAATAAGAAATCATAGTTGCTGCCTTCTCCTACTCCAGATCTGCTGTTGCAGCGGTGACATTACGAATACGACTAAGTGTTCATCACATTAGTTAGGCCCTCCAGAAAGTTCCAGTGTCTCCATGGGAAGATTACTTGGTCACCCTTGACATAGACACTATAGTCCAAGTGTAAAAATTGGAAGGATTGGTGAGCTCATTTTTATTTTTTACTGGAAGTGAAGTGGTTAATTTTCAGTTGTAGCTACCCTAACTAGTGTTTGCAGTCCTAAGTAGGTCACCTAAAAATATACCTGCAGCCATTTGTAGGCAGCTACAAGTGAAAATTAACTACTTCACTTCTAGAAAAAAAAATAGATCCCCTCACCAATCATTCCAATTAAATGTTTAGAATGTAGGTTTATTTTTAGATACCTACTTAGGGCTGCAAAGACTACTTGTTTATCTATTTCTCCCACAAAAATGCAAATATGTCAGCTGCCAGCTTTATCTATGCTGAAAACTGGATCAAATGAATTTTCCTTAACAAGTTTTGCTTTAGACTGCTTATTCATGATTTATTCAATAATGACCTCAGTCTTTACCTCCATAGATTGCAGCTAAATACACTTCTGGCATTAGGGGCTTGTGCACACATTATGTTTTTGCTGCATCTGTTTTATGCGTTTTTGAGTGCAGATTTGTCACAAAACTTGAAGGGAATTCTGACACCAAAAAAAGTCAATGAGAATCCTAAACTCTCATGCACACATTGAGTATTTTTTCCTTGCAGATTAGGTGCAGAAAATAATCTGCAGTATGTAAATTCTTTCAGGTATTAAGATAGCAGATTTGCTGCATTTTTGCTTGTGCTTTTTGAATGTGTCTTAAGACACCAGTGAATGCTATATAGAAAGATGATAGACAGACATATAAGAATTTCACAACAATAAATAAAATTGTACCCTATGGAGTTTACTGGGCAGATTTTTAGGAGAATAAAAAAAAAAAAAAAAACAGGGTCTCACTTCTATGTTCTCAGGTTTGCCATATGTTGAACTACGTTGGACCACTAGTTGGACCTGTGTGGAAACTTTTTTTTTTTTTTAATAAAATGATGAACCAGGAAAAGTGTGGGAGAGTGTTTATTCAACAAGATTTTTTGTGTTTTTTACTTACTAGGTTAGTAATGAGGCGCCTGATAGACCCCTCTCCTCTCCATTCCCAACACTAGGGCTTGATGTCAGCTGACACTACACAGCTGACATCAATCCCAACTACCATTACCCTGATTGACAACGAACCACAGCAAAATCGGGATAAAGCCCATGCAAAACGCCAACATTGACACATGTTATGTGATGCGCCATATCTGGGTGGCTAGGCTGGTATTTTTAGGCTGGGAAGGGCCGAATAACCACAAGACCTTTCTAGCCTGATAATATCACTTCACAGCTGTCTGCTTTACCTTTGCTGGTTACAAAAAATTGGTATAATGCAAATATGACTGTATATATGTATCTATTATCTATCTCTACAGTGGCATGCAAACGTTTGGGCACCCCTGGTCAAAATTACTGTTATTATGAACCGTTAAGCAAGTTGAAGATTAAATGATCTCTCAAAAGCATAAAGTTTACTTTGTATATTAGATAAAAGCATATATTTTCAGCTTTAACATTTTAGAAATTATAAAAAAGGAAAATGGGCCGATGAAGCGTTTGGGCATCCTTCGAGATTTGTGTGCACAGATAACTTTGACCAAGATTTCAGACCTCAATTAGCCTGTTAGGTTACGGCTTGCTCACTATTATTGTTAAGAAAGGCCAGGTAATGCAATTTTCCTGTGGACACATGAGGTTAAAATATAACTCTTTGGCTACAATGGTGAAAGGTGTATCTCAAGGAAAAAGGAGACAGAATTTCAGGAAAAAAAACATCTCGCCAACCATTAAGCATGGGGTGGCTACATCAGGCTTAGGGGTTGTTTGCAGCCAATGGCATGTGGAGCACTTCATGGGTAGATTAAGAATCGATTCATTTATCAACAAATTCTTGATGAAAAATAACACAATCTGTAAAAAAAACAAAACTGAAGTTGAAAAGAGGATGGCTGCACAAATGGATAATGGTCCTAAACACACATCAAAATCCACAATAGACTACCTCAAAAGATGCAAGCTGAATAGTTTTACAATGGCCCTCACAGTCCCTAAGATCTGATCATTGTTGAAAATCTGTGGCTACACCACAAAAGAGCAGTGCATGCAAGACGACCAAGGAATCTCACAAAACTGGAAGAATTTTCAAGGTAGAATGAATGAAAATCCCTCAAACAAGAATTGAAAGATTCTTGGCTATAAAAAGCATTTACAAGCTGTGATACTCGTCAAAGGGGGTGCTACCTGAGTTGTCCAAACATTTGATTTGATCATTTTCCTTTTTGTAATTTTTAAAATGTAAGGCAGGTTTCACACCACGGCAAGATGAGGTCCGGGGCTGTCAGTGTGAACCCGACAGCCCTGGACCCGATTTTGCTGTAATGCAGCCCTATGGGGCCGGATGGAACAGGATGGCCATCCGATTTCCATCTGTCCGGGACAATTTGGATTTTTCTTCCGGACTCAAAAACGTTGCAACGTTATTGTGTCCGGGGAAAAAGAAAAAATCAGACAAAATCGGATCCTCCCAGATCTGGTGCAATCCGGTGTCCCCTAACATGGGGGTCTATGCGCTGGATCGGCCCAGATAGACATAAAATCGGATCCGGGAGCTGGACACTGGGTGCTGAAGTTTAGCAGCGAGCACTGCTAAACATCAGCACCACGAACTGTCCCCTGCAGAGCCCAGATCTTGAAATTTCAGCAGCTGCGCCGATCAGAGGAATCCGCCTGCAAACCGGAACGGAGGGCATATTTGCTCTCGGTTCTGTCTGCAAATCAGGTCTGGGGCTGTCCGGTTAACACCGGAGGCCACGGACCTGATCACACCCCAGTGTGAAATCGGCCTCAGAGTTGAAAATATTTTATTTTTCTAAAATATAAAAGTGTAATCTTTAACTTTATGCATTCTGCCTTTTAGAGATCATTTAATTTTCATACTTAACTATTCAGACTAAACAGTTATTTTGATCAGGGGCGCCCAAACTTTTGTATGCCACTATCTAGTATCCATCTCTATGGAATTCATTCGGTACCCAAAAATGCTACAAAAACACAGGTGAAAAATGGCATGCAATAAAGCATCAAAGCTGTGTTTTTCCTGCCAACAGATGCAGAAATATGCAGAAATGTCTGCATCCAAATACTCAACAAGTCCACAGGACTGTGGAGTCGGTAAGCCACATTTGCGACACAGACTCCTGGATTTTATCATGTTCTGACTCCGGCTCCGACTCCTTCATAAATGGCCAATTCGTAACAATAAATTTACTGTTGTAAAATATTAACTCGTGATTATTCAGTTTCTCACCATCATATAGTAATCAGACCAGTTAGAGCAAAAACTATATTTATTATAATACAATTAGAATATAGCAAATAACTTTTATAAACTTTTCTAAACTGAAGTAAATATGCAATAAACACTGTTATGCAGTTAATAAGAAGAAATAGAAATCTATAAATTTGCCCTCAGAAAAAGTATTGCCTCTGTCAGATCTTCCTTCATGGATGCCCTCAAATCTGATCTAATTATTTTGAGAGCAGAGAACAACCTCTCTACACTAACTTGGGTTGGTGGCAAAGCAGTAACCACTCGGGCAAATCTCTGACAATGTCAG
>JARQOC010000004.1:305603433-305614448 GCA_033576535.1 Allobates femoralis
GTTTGTTAACTTCACCATTCACAAAAAACTTTGCCTCATCACTCATCTGAAGGCAATTGTCTATGCTGTGAAGATATGAGATGTGCAGCATCTGAAACAACAGATACTGGAAGCCTGTGCTAGCATTTCTTCTGCGGTGTTGCTATCAGTGTGTCAAGAGTGGGAGAAGAGGGTTGCATTGACAATCCAACACAATGGGCAGCACTTTGAACACATTTTATAAGTGGTCATAAACTTGTAAATAACTCATGAAACAATAAAGATACTTTAAAGCCAAGCACACCATTGTTTTTCTTATGAAATTCTCAATATGTTAAAAAATAAAGTTGGATCCAAAATGGCCAACTTCAAAATGGCTGGCATGGTCACCACCCATCTGGAAAAGTTTTCCCCCTCCCATATACTAATATGCCACAAACAGGAAGTTGATATCACCAACCATTCCCTTTTTATTTAGGTGCATCCATATAAATGGCCCACCCTGCATTATTAGGATCCCTCTCATCATTCTATCAGCACAATTTGAACCCTCTTTTTTTATGAACCCAATATCACTTCCACATGTGGATATGCACCAGCCGGTTTGTTATTACAGTGGTAGTATCTAATACAACCACTACAGGTGAGCCTATCCAAGTTTTCATCCCTCATAGTTTTATTGAATGAGACCCTATTTTGCACTTCTTGTATTTCCTGCTATACAATAGAACTTTATAAGCAATTTGAGGGAGTGTAGGGGCAAAAATATCTGGATATGATTAACAAGGCATTTCAGATGGGAAGCCTGCCGAGTTCTTTACGGGAAGTAACAATTGTAGTGATTCCAAAAGCGGGGAAAGAGAATGACCTCCCGGATTCGTACAGGCCTATATTGTTCATGACATCTGATGTCAAGATTCTGGCAAACATTTTGGCCCCCAAGCTTAAAGTAGTCATCTCTTCTTTTATCCATCCTGATCAAATTGGGTTAATGCCTTCAAAAGTAATGGCCATGAACTTGCGAAAGGTATCTTTAAATCTGCCAGTGTCAAGAGATAACCCATCCACTAAATCTACTGTTTCCCTTGATGGCTAAGGTATTTGATCGTGTGGAGTGGGGGTATGTTTGTTATGCTGGGGATGACGGGATTCAGTTCTAACTTCATTATATTGGTTAAGATATTACATGAATAGGACAAGAGTAAGAACCAAGGGACCAAGGACCAAGACAATAGGACCAAGGACTAGAATAAGGGCTAATAGGGGATTGAAGCATAGAAAAAAGCAAGCAGCAATATCCATTTCAATGATTTTTCTTTATTTGGATGTTCATGTATAGGTTAAAAGCATCATGGGCAGACAGCCCTGCCTGACACGTTTTGCATAAGATCCTTAATCTGTCTGCCAATGATGCCTTTAACCTACATGTGAATGTCTAAAGAAAAATCATCGTTAAAAAGGATTTTGGTGCTGATTTTTTTCTCTACTCCTCATTGGTGCATGTGGATTCCAGCCACTGCCATGTACCTGTTGGATTGAGTCTGAAGACTAGTGTGAGCTCATCCTCTTTCCACTTCCTTATATTGGACTAATAGGGGATTTTCAGAGAGGTTTGAGCTTTTCAGGGGAACTCAACAGGGTTCCCCTCTTTTGCCGCTTCTCTTTGCACTTGCAGTGGAACCGCTATCCTGTATCATTAGGAAATAAATAGATATAGAGGGTTTTAAGTATGGGAATGAAGAAAAAAGATTGCTCTATCCATGGATGAGATATTACTATTCGTTGATAACTCGGATAATTCAGTTGGAATTTAGTTATACTCATCGATAACTACAAGAAACAGTTATGGAAGGGATTCAATGTGTTTTTTCAGAGTTGTGTAAGCAATTTTCTAGTAAATGTATCATGGAAACATTCAACACGATGGCTCAGTGATTAGCACTGTGGTCTTGCAGCACTGGTTCAAATCCCACCAAGGACAACAGCTACAAGGAGTTTATGAAAGCTACTTTATCAGCCTGGAGATTACTTTTGTCCAAATCTATCAAGAACTTTATTCCACTTTCCCAAAAAAAATTCCCTAGAAGTATTGGAAATACTTATTCCTAACCTCAATATTTCCACTTGGGTCAGCGAAGGATTAATATATTTTAAAGATATATTTTCAGACAATCTTCTGATTTCGTTTGAGCTTCTAAAATACAAATTCTCATTTTCCCTTAACGAAAGAAGAAACTGGAGGCTAATTAACAATTTACTTTGTCAACCAAAAAGTTACATTCACTTTCCCGCAAATTATATCGGACTTAATCGATGAACCGAAAGACATTTCCCGTTGCAAAACAAGCTCCTATAAAATTTTAAACAAGGACCTAGAGATGAGTAAACTACCTTCCATCTCACCGTGGGAAAAGGAATTGAACACCGAAATAGATCACAACAAATTTGCTAAAACTTTAGACATTTCTTATTCCAATACTGCATGCGTTAGGATACAAGAATCTTTTTACAAAATAATCTGGCGTTGGTATTGGACTCCATTAATATTGACCCTTATTAATCCTCTCCTTTCTTCTGATTGTTGGAGGGGATGTCAGCTAACAGTGAGTCTCTCACACTTTTTTAGTAAATGCCCACTACTGAAAAACATTTGGTCAGAAATTAAGTTACTTATTTTTAACATTACTGGTTTTAGGGTATCTTTAACACCCCAACTAGTACTACTCTCTTTAGAAATAGACGACTTCTCAAAAAATGTAAGATTTCTTATCTCCCACATCTTCCTTTCTTCGAAAATTTTAATTGCATCAAGATGGAAAAGATCTGAACTGCTGACTATTGTAGACTTAATAGAAAGATTCAATGGACACAGTATATTTGAATGTAATTTTGCCCTTAGAAATAAATGCTTTAACAAATATATTAAAAGGTGGGAGCCGTGGATTATGGTTTATTCCCCTAACCTCTTGATTAGAGGCTGAACATGAACACTTTATTTTGC
Source organism: Allobates femoralis (assembly GCA_033576535.1). Classification (NCBI taxonomy): domain Eukaryota; kingdom Metazoa; phylum Chordata; class Amphibia; order Anura; family Aromobatidae; genus Allobates; species Allobates femoralis. The sequence goes on from JARQOC010000004.1 coordinate 305,606,414, forward strand.
CCATATATATATCTCTGTTAATTTTTAGCCAATGGTTTAATTTGATGTATTTTAGTTATAAGCTCAGAGCAAATGTTTATATCTGTTAATGTTATATTCCTTTTTTGTTTCTCGAAATCTGTAAACATTCATAGTGTAATTTTTATTATCCTTGTAAATCATTATTTACCTATATGTCACCATTTTGACTTAGAACTGTTGCTTTAATTTTTCCCCCTTTTCTTTTATGTAGTTTTGTCGCTTTTAGTATGTATTGTCATTTCCCCCTATATATGATCTCTCCCTATTTGTAAAAGTTTCCCCCAATAAAAACATTTGTGAGAGCAAGGAGTTTATATGTCCTCGTGTTTGCATGGGTTTTCTCCGGGTACTCCGGTTTCCTCTCACGGTTTCCAAAAATATACTGATAGGGAAGTTTGATTGTGACATAGCAAACAAAAGAAACCAGTCATTTAGATATAAAACTTCAAAAATGTATTATTACAGCTTAAAAGGTTTCAGGTACGTTAACAATACTGCATCAAAGCAAAAAGCGACACATTTAGCGTGGATATGGAAGTGTTCAGACCCCTTTAAACTTTTCACTCTGTTTTATTGCAACCACTTGGTAAATTCCAAAAAGTTCTACATCCTATCTTCGCTGAAAATAAAAACCAGAAATTAGAAATTTTTGCAAATTTATTAAAAAAGAAAAGCTGAAATATCACATGTTCATAAGTATTCAGACCTTTTGCTCAGTATTGAGTAGACGCACCCTTATGAGCTTGTACAGCCATGAGTCTTCTTGGGAATGATGCAACAAGTTTTTCACACCTGGATTTGGGATCCTCTGCATTCTTCCTTGCAGATCGATCCTCTCCAGTACCGTCAGGTTGGATGGTGAACGTTGGTGGACAGCCATTTTCAGGTCTCTCCGGAGATGCTCAATTGGGTTTAGGTTAGGGCTCTGGTTGGGCCAGTCAAGAATGGTCACAGAGTTGTTCTGATGCCACTCTTTTGTTATTTTAGCTGTGTGCTTAGGGTCATTGTCTTGTTGGAAGGTGAACCTTCAGCCAAGTCTGAGGTCCAGAGCACTCTGGAAGAGGTTTTTAATTCAAATGGTTTTTATTAGGTTTTATGGCTAACAAGACTTTAAATGATGCGTTATATAATTTGAGATTGTGCATATAGATAAATTGGAGATTTAGAAGAACTGGAAGAGGTTTTCATCCAGGATATCTCTGTACTTGGCCGCATTCATGTTTCCTTCAGTTGCAACCAGTCGTCCTGTCCCTGCAGCTGAAAAACACCCTCATAACATGATGCTGCCATCACCATGTTTCACTGTTGGGATTCTATTGGGCCGTTGATGAGCAGTGCCTGGTTTTCTCCACACGTACTACTTAGAATTATCACAAAGTTCTATCTTCGTCTCATCAGACCAGAGAATCTTTTTTCTCATAGTCTGGGAGTCCATCATGTTTTTTTTTTTTCTTTTAGCAAACTCTATGTGGGCTTTCATATGTCCTTAGGAGAGGCTTCTGTCGGGCCACTCTGCCATAAGGGTCCAACTGGTGGAGGGCTGCAGTGATAGTTGATTTTGTGAAACTTTCTCCCATCTCCCTACTGCATCTCTGGAGCTCAGCCACAGTGATCTTGGAGTTCTTCTTTACCTCTCTCACCAAGGCTCTTCTCCCATGATTGCTCAGTTTGGTTGGACAGCCAGGTCTATGAAGACTTCTGGTGGTCTGAAATTTCTTCCATTTAAGAATTATGGAGGCCACTGTGCTCTTAGGAACCTTGAGTACTGCAGAAAATCTTTTGTAACCTTGGGCAGACCTGTGCCTTGCCACAATTCTGTCTCTGAGCTCCTTGGGCAGTTCCTTTCACCTCATGATTCTCATTTGCTCTGATATGAACTGCAAGCTGTGAGGTCCTATATAGACAGGTGTGTGCCTTCCCAAATTAAGTCCTATCAGTTTAATTAAACACAGCTGGACTCCAATGAAGGAGTAGAAACATCTCAAGGAGGATCACAAGGAAATGGACAGCATGTGACTTAAATATGAGTGTCTGAGCAAAGGATCTGAATACTTATGACCATGTGATATTTCAGTTTTTCTTTTTTAATAAGTTTGCAGATATTTGTACATTTCAGTTTTTTCAGCCAAGATGGGGTGCAGAGTGTACATTAATGAGAAAAAAGAGAACTTTTTTGAGTTTTACAAATGGCTGCAATGAAACAAAGAGTGAAACATTTAAAGGGGTCTGAATACTTTCCTACCCACTGTATAGCATCGAGCAATCCTTAATTATTGTTACGGATAGCTCTAAGTCCAAAACACATCACTATTTGCTTGATGCAGTATTTTTTTAAGTATCTGGAGCCTTATAAGCTGTAATAATAAATTAGCGAAGCTTTACATCCAAATGACTGGATACTGTCCTTTGCCTTTTCTGCATCTCAAGCCAATCAGGGGCTTTGGGTGTGAAGGTCCTTGGCATAGATAGTCGATCTACAGCAGCTGGTGAACATTTTAATCTAGATTATGAGCCAAAATGTGCTTCCCAGTGCTGGGGAATTGATGGCTGCCACCCTAAAATTCTTCTTCAAATAGGTCTGGGAACTTGCTATCTACCTTATGGAGAGGCGTTTTCCTGCAACCATAAGAAGACAGTTAAGTAGGTAAGGAGATTTAAAGCCACATCCCTCCTCTAGGAAATATGCAAATTTTCACCTCAGTAAGGAAGTGGATGAACTCCAGTGCCACCTTTAAGTAGCTCCTTAAAGTCATAGTCGCTTTCTAACAAGCTTTTTTGCATATTTTCTAGAGGAGGGATGTGGCTTTAAATCTCCTTACCTAATTAACTGTGTTCTTATGGTTGCACGAAAACTCCTTTCCATAAGGTAGATAGCAAGTTCCCAGACCTCCTCTTAGACCACTCACACAGCCAGATCAGAATATCCCACACACTACACTGATGAGGGGCAGTTACTCTGAAACGCAGCGTCTTTAGTTTGGGGTTCTGATCTGGCACAAATCCCCTAGTCACATTAAAAAGCTTGTTATAAAGCGACGATGAGTTTGAGGAGCTACTTAAAGGTGGTACTGGAGATCATCCACTTCCTTACTGAAGTGCAAATTTCCTTAAAATAGAGCAGTCATCAGACAGGATACTTGTTAGTCAAGTTGACCGCAGATTTAGAGAACCTTTACAAGAGGAATTTTCCAGCCCTTTTGACTTCCATCTAAGCAAAATTACAAAAAACAGTCCAACAAACGTGTAAAAATACAGACTTGTGTCTGACTTGGACTGAATGCAAATGACGGCTTTATATGTGCAGGGCTCAATCAGAGGGGTGGGAGACTCCCCAATCCTGCAGAAACAATAAACAATTAAGACAAAAACAAATGAGCCATGCACACAGTGAACACATCTGTAGGACAGTGTTCACACCACCAAAAGACTGAATCACAAAAAACAGTCAAACGTGTAAAAATACTCTGTTGTAAACAAAAAAAAGACACAGTAAAAAGCAAGTGGTGCTGAAAAAGTAGTAAAATACAGGGTATTTACGGTAGTTGATACGTTTTTTGCAAAAAAATGTATACTAAGCCGCTCTACCACTTCAAGGTAACCCGTATCAGAGCAGTCCCTATCTGATGTAAAACTTGACCATGTGTATTGGTACCTAAATGAGCAGAATCCAGACAGGTCCAATGTCTGACTTGGACAGAATGCAGATGATGGCTTTTTATGTGCAGGGCTCTAAGCTGACTGCGACAGATGGGCCAAAACCTCATTCTTCTGGTTTGGGAAATGCGAAATATTCAAGATGAATGTTCTCCCTTGAATCCTTTACCTGCTCCAAGCTTTGCCCATAAAAACTCCAATGTTTTTTTTTTAATAAGATTTCCTCTATCCAAAACACTTTCATTTGGGCATGGAAATCAGCCAGACTCAACCGCTCGACCCTTTCCAGACCCAAGAAGGATGGTTTTAAATATTATCACTTATCCACACACTATATGAGGATGGTGGACTGGTGTAGGAACTTTTCTAACAAGGCATGGGTTCAAATAGAGCTAGGTTTCTGCTCTATTCTGCAAGATAGACTACGTTGACTCCTATCCTCTGACCTGGCTCACATGCTACACTTACATCCCACACTAGGGGTCATGATGAAACACTGCAATATTTTATGGGTGAGATTTTTTATGATCCCTCCCTGCTCCAGACTCACACCAATCTTGAGCCACCTGAATTTTGATCCTGCCCTTAATGATAAGGTGTTTAACCAGTGGATCGAGGCGGGACGGGACAGAGTGGAGACATTCGGAGGAGATGGTGACTGGCCCTCTTTAACTACCCTTAGGTCATGTGACAACCCGACTCCACTTGGTTGGTGGAGATGTTTCCAATTGAATCACTTATTGTGTGGACTTTCATCAAAACGCTGCTATGATCACTCAAAGACATAGTTTGAGCTCATATGCACAAGCTCAGGAAAAGTCAGACATACCTTGTCTTAAGTATACTCGATGCTGGTGTCTCCTCCGGACCACTGCCCTCCTACTGTCATAGCAAGGTGGGAAGCTGATCTAAGTACTAAATTTTCCAAGACACAGATCTCTTGCTTTTGTCTGCTCACTCATAGCTCACTGTACTAGCTCCAAACACCAAGAGGTGACATATAAAATTTTGTCCAGGTGGTATAGAGTTCAAGAGAGATTGCATGCCATTTTTCCTGAGGTTGACGCTAATTGTAGGAGGTCCACATTTTTGGGATTGTGAGATGCTTCGACCATTCTGGCTTGGAGTATTGGAAGCTGTGAGACAGGTTGCTAACTATGCTGACCCTTGACCCTGACCCTGGTCGTGCTGCATCACACTGAGGGACCCCTTTCAGCTTATAAGAACTCTTTATTGAAGTTCTTTGTCATAGCGAGGGCCTGTATACCAGAGTTGATGGGGTAGTAACTCCTCAACAACAGTCTCTCAATGGGTCTGAAAAGTTAATGACTAGATGTACATGGAGGATTTAACTGCCTCTGTACATGACTCGTATACAAGATTCTGGAGCACTTCGGCTGACTGGATGGATTTCCAGCAAACGGACAGATATAAATCGATGCTTAGTGGAAACGATGAAGCTGGCTCTTAATGGCTTAGTGTGACTTGTCGAGTCATTTTTTTGCCCCTTTTAGTGGACGTTGGACATGGTAGTTGGCTCCGCCTTCCCTCTTTTACGCCTCTCCACCTCCGCTCCCCCCCACCTTTCTTTCTTCTATACTACTTGAGACCCCTCTCCCTGTTTTCCCATATGCATTTTCTTTTATACTTTTATTTTCTGTGCCACTCCCCAGTGGTCGGGTAGGGGGCCTGCTCCTCTAGTAAGAGGAGATGATTGTTATTACCTTTCGATTTAGGCAGATGTGCCTTATCTGTGTTTCAAGTGAGAGATGTGTTGTCTAGCTTTAATGATTCGGACTGTATTTTCTCGACTATCGTCCTGTCTTTTACTTTTCTTTTTCTGTAATTGTTAAAATTTTCATAAATAAAGAGTTATAAAAAATTTTTGGGGAAAAAGTAGAGGTTTCCGCCGACATTCATTAAATGTGTGTGGGCAGCTTTTCTCATACATAAAGTACTGGTTTAAATGTTGATCAACTGCTAAGGCCACGTGCACACGTTCAGTGTTTGATGAGTTTTTTACCTCAGGATTTGTAAACAAAACCAGGACTGGAGCAATCAGAGGAAAAGTCTAATAGAAACACCTGCACCACTTCTGTATTAATCATCCACTGCTGGTTTTGGCTACAAATCCTGAGGTAAAAAACTCATCAAATACTCAGCGTGTGCACGTGGCCTAAGCCATTTAAAAGACCAAAAGTGGCCAGATAAATCACTGACTGTCAATGACAAGTCTTCTGAGCCCCTGCTGTGCTAGTACATCTCTTCTCTATGGGAGAATGCTTATTTACATTGGTGGGGATAATTATCAAAGACAAAAAATGACAACAGCATAATGTTAAATCATATTAAGATGTATTTCTTTTGGTGAATAAGTTGTGACTACACTGGGCATTTCTGGATAAATCTTGCTTTGTAATTTGTGAATACCACTGATATCTGTTTAGAATAGAAAGTATGCTTGCTGATATTTTTTGCATGAGTAATCTTGTAGGTTTTGTAGCAGCCAGATATAATTGATTAAAATAGCAGCAGCAGGATGTCACTTGCCATTGACATAATTTTGCTTCATTATCCCATCATCCATTAGCATAAAGATTGTTGTGAAGTACTACACAATCAATTTTATGAAAAAATAATGGAATTTTGAAGACTCACTATAATACGCATACATTGATTTAAAAGCTATTACAGTAAGATTACAGGATTTCAAAACTGAAATGAGAGCTATGTGTTGGGTAAACAGTCTGGATGCTGCAAAAAGATCCTACACTTGTTATTTAACTGACAAGTTTAGCAAACCACAACTTAACGATGTAGAGAAAAAGTAAAAAAAAAAAGTATAAAGACTTCATCTGTGTAACGCCTGTGGCAAGAACACCGACGCACTCACCTATACAGCTGCCATACAGCTTTTGTTCCATTCCCTGCTATGTCTTCTCTGCTCCAAGGTCCTGCGCACACCACGCAGGTCTTCTGGAAGTATCCTCAAGGCACAAGTGCGTGCACTCTCTGCCTCTTAAAGGGGCAGTGTGTGCACTCTATAAGTGTGCCCAGCTAATGGCTAGAGAACACTAGGTGCTTATAGCACCCTCCTTGTTAGGGAGGTGCCTGAGCAATGTGTTTTGTCTGCCTGCAACATGTCAAGTCCCCTACAAGCTGTGCTTGCCCTGTGTGCACTAACCTGTGTTCCTGTATCTAGTACCGGTCCAGTGTTCCTGTACCTGCCTTCCTGCCAGTACTTGCCGTCCTGCCTGTACCAGAATCCTGTCTGTACCAGTCACCCTGCCTGTACCCGAGTCTGTACCTGCATTCCTGACCTCTGGGGTCAGCTACCGCAGTATCGGGAACAGCCGACAACACACCTAGTGGCTACCTTCCAGCACTAGCCTAACTACTATCAGCGGCTCTAGTGAAGAGGAGGTAGCCACTTAGTTATGCCCCTCCAAGGTATGCCTGGCCCCCGTGGTGCTGTGGGTCCACACCCATCAGCATGCAATCTGCTTTGGACATGTTGGAGAGTAACACATATGCAATGGTAAAAACATGTACACACAATGGCAAATGGCTGTTAGCATTACATTCATTTCAAAGGTCTCAGTTATACATTTATTTATACATGTATTAATAGGTTTTGATAGGACATGAAGGTAAATGTAACATAATGGAGAGTAATGGTCAGACTCAATTACTGAGACTATTTAGGTCATGGGTCTCAAACATGCAGCCCCCTAGGCAGTGGTGTAACTAAAGTCTGATGGCCCTGGTGCAAAAAATTTTAAACCAATAGTTTTTATTGATTTTTAAAATTTACAGCAAGTAATACAGGGGGAAAGGGAATCAATAAAGAAGCAAAGGGATTGGGAAAATTGCAATAATCAGGTTGCATTGAGAGACCCATAACAATTGAAGACAAAAATAAGGTTACACATTTAAACAATAAATGGAAAGGGTCCGCACCAAGTAGAAATTTTTTGCTTTCTAAATAAATCGTGGGCTAAGGTAGTTTCGTACTGAAAGTGAAGATTCAGACGTGAGATCAGTTCTTCCTTAGTGGGAGTAATGTTTGTCCTCCAATGTTTAGAGATGCATTTCTGGCGGCAATCAAAATGTTAATGACAATGGGGCGCAATGGAGATGGAATATCCTCCAGGTGTATGCCCAAAATAGCAGCCTGACCCGTCAGTGAAAACGGGATATGAATTATATCCGATATCAGAGCATCAGTTATGTGCCAGAACCGCTGTAGCACCGGACATTCCGCCAGATGTGAACTATCGAGCCTAGGGTTCGACATCCCCTCCAACACAGAGGGAGGTGGAGCCTCCAAACCTGGATAGCCGAAGTGGGGTTAGATATC
>JARQOC010000004.1:305614548-305628728 GCA_033576535.1 Allobates femoralis
AATTAATATAATGCAACCCCATTATCCTGTATATAGTATAATACAGCCTCATATGCCTCCATACAGCATAAAACAGCCTCACAGCCCTCCATACAATATAATGTACCCCCATAGTCCTCCATACAATATAATGCACCTCCATAGTCCTCTATACATTATAATGCACCTCTATACAGTATAATGCAATCCCATAGTTATCCATATAGTATAATTCACCCCCATAGTCCTCCATATAGTATAATTCACCCATAGTCCTCTATACAGTATAATGCACCATCAATAGTCCTCCATATAATATAATGCACCCCCATAGTTCTCTAAATAGCCCTCCATACAGTATAATGTACCCTCATAGTCCTGCATAGTACAGCTTTCCATATAGCACAGTATGGCCTCAAAATTCAATACAGTATAATGCAGCCACCCCATTTTCCCCCATACTCCTCTGGCCAGCATGTACTGATTAAAAAAAAATAAATCTGTACTTACCTCTCCTGGTTCCACCGCAGCTTTGTTCTGCTTCCCAAAACTGAAGATACAGGAGGAGACGGTGACGCTGAGCGTTGCACAGTGGAACGCATAAAAGCAGGAAGTGCCGCCTAGTCCACACTAGGAGTAAGCGGTGCTTTCTGCTCTTTATGCGTTCCACTGTGGAATGCATGGCATCACTGCCATAGTAAGAGGAAGCGCTTGGCGGGGGAAGCAGTGGATAGCAGGAGGTTCAGTGAAACACACGGGACCCTTAGCGGCCCGTGTGCTGCCGCGCAGTGACGGCACGAGAAGCGGGTGCTGGGATCCGCGGTCGTGGCTGGAGGCTTGGGCCCCTGTATGTTCGGGCCCCGTCTCTGCCATGTCCCCTGCGACTGTGTTTGTTACGCCACTGCCCCTAGGCTTAACTGTGTGGTCGTTGGGCCCCTGAGACAATCATGTCCAGGGAGCCATAAGGGGGCCATAGACGCCTGCCTGCACTTCTATTCAGTTGAATGGTATCGTCAGATACACATTTAATTAAAATGTATTGTGGCACAGAGACCAGCTCTCAGCACCTCAATAGCAATACCAGCCGCCGGCCAATCAGAGGCCAACAACTGTCGGTATGCAGTCAAGGGCAGCCCTGACTGTGTAGGAGGAAATTAATGAAATGAATGCTGTTCATCAAACATACAAGGACAGGTGAGAATTTTTTTTCTCATGTGTATGTATGAAACGGGAGAATGCGGAACCATATTACAAAATGGGAACATTGTTATAAAAAGGAACCTGGATGAGGCATTACCACAAGATGGGGACCAGGATGGGCAGACTGATACAAGATGAGATGAGTATGGGTATATTATTACAAGATGGCAAACATTATTACAGGTCAAGGGACATTATTAAGGGATGGGGACCAGAATAAGAGACATTATTACAGCACAGGGGACATTATTATAGGATAGAAGCCATAATTACTGAATGGAACAAATAAAAAAAAAATATTACTGTACTAGACCAATTGGGGTACACAAAAAAAGGAAACTATTTTTTTTAAAATGAAAAATAAAGTCTGAAAAAAATAAAGAGAAAATATCTGCCAGTAAACATGTTGCTTTTTTGTAATAACTGAGGTAAACAAGAAGATCTGTACCATAACCCATAAAATGAAGACTATTAAAAAGAATAAAAACCACGCCAAAACGTAAAAAAAATTAGCAAGAAATCATACAGACAAATAATGGTATCATGAAAACGTTATCTTGCCCATCAAACAATGTGGCCTGTCATATTTACATTTTTTTAGGTACAGCCCATTTACCCAGCTGAGTTTGGGACTCCTGATTTAGGTGGTGTAAAAATCTAGAAAGAAAAAATCTGATAATGTTTGTTGTTTTACTGAAGATAAGCTGACCTACATAAGGAAAAACTACGACATTACAGCTCTGAAAGCAAATATTTAGGCATTAACACCCGTCATAAACGCTGCATGTTTTTGTGTGTATATTTTCTGCAATTGTCTGCACTTTAATACATGATAACAATCATTTCCGATTCTTGTATTTTCACCTTTATTTGATGTGTTTTTGGTGCAGAAATCAAGAAGTTATATAATATATACCGTATTTATTTTTTTTTAATGTTCAGGTAAGCTTAGATTCTGCACGTAAAAACATTTTAAGGCCTCGTTCACACAGTGCGTATTTTGCACGCGCTTTCCCCCCAAAGCGCACCTGCGTCTGCAAAGTGAATGGACTTTCACTTTTGCTGTTCACACGCAGCACTATTTTCGGCTGCGCTTTTTGGAAAAAAGCGCACGCGTAAAAAGAATGAACATGTTCATTCTTTCCGCCTTTCTGCGTGCGCTATCTCCCATAGGCCCCATGATAACCGCTGGAATTACGCATCGCCGTTCAGTCGATGCGTAATTCCAGCAGGAATACGCCGGCGCTGATGTCACAGAGAGGAGGAAGAATCTTGTTCGTCCACCCCTGTGTCACATCTGTCACAGCCCCTATTTTATTTCACAGTGGATTATACACTGCAAAATCAAATGTAAAATAATGCCAAATGTATTAAAAATAATAAAGATTGTTATACTTACCCTCCGTCGGGTGATCGGTAACCGGGAGCAGGTATTAAACCTGCAAAGACCTTGCATGATATCATAATGACATCGGCGCTGTGATTGGCCCGCTCGTGGTCATGTGATATGCACGTCACATATCACATGACCGCGAGCGAGCCAATTACAGCGCCGAACGCCGATGTCATTATGACATCATGCAAGGTCCTAGCAGGTCAATGCCTGCTGCTGCTCCCGGCCCCCGGTTACCAAGCACTCGGCGGAGGGTAAGTATAACAATCTATTATTTTTAATACATTTGGCTGAGTTTTACATTTGATTTTGCAGTGTATGATACTCTGTGAAATCAATTCGGGGCTGTGACAGATGTCACACAGAGAAGGAGGAACAGGATTCTTCCTCCCCTCTGTGACATCACTGAAGAAGTTGCCCCGTAAAAAACACATGGTGTGTGAAAACACCCGCATATTTTTATGGGGCTTTTTTGCGCGGGTCAAAACGCTGGAAAAAGCACCCACGCAAAAAAGCGCAAAAAAAGTGCTGTGTCTGAACACAGCCTTAAATATACTTTTTCAGTAACCCTATAGAAACCTGAAGAGACAAACCGCCCCAATAATGCATAATTCAACAGCATTTCCAATTGAGTTTTCATGAAATCACATCCACTTTGTGTGGACAGTTGAACACAGATTTTCTGCACAAAATACGGTAATGCTGCAAAAAATCTACAGCGTTACTTGGAAACACGCCCTTGGCCATAATTTTCGGTGTTCAGTATGAAAATCTCTTATCAACTCTTGTTTCATCAGATGTGTTAGCCATAAGGAACCTGAATTTGTTCTTTTCACATTCTACACCATATTGTCACATTAATTGTCACATTAATTCACAAACTGACATCTTTGAAAGTCAGAAGAGCAGTTATTACTAATCTAATCACTTTTCCAGTTCCGTTCCCTTTTAGCTCCAACATATGCTGGGGGAATATTTTACCATAGTAACAATATTACTAATGCATCTCAATGAATTAGAATATCATCAAAAATCAATGTAATATTGCCATGTCTCAGGGTGTTTCTGGGAGCACTGAAACATGATGACTAATAAATCAATATTATATTCATCCTTTGATGTCTAGTGGAATATGGCAGCATGGTATTTAACCCTTCATCCTACCTACTTTCATTTTTTGAGATAATGACCTTTGAGTTTTCATTGGCTGTAAGACATAATCATCAACATTTACAGAAATAAACACTTGAAATAGATCACTTGTTTGTAATGACTATATAATATATGCATTTCACTTTTTGTATTAAATTACTGAAATAAACTTTTTGATAATATTGTAATTTATTGAGGGCACTAGTATATCAACCAACCAGCCATAGCTATGCAAGCACTTTGCATATATAATATTTTCGAAGTGTATATAAACTCTACACATTCGTGTTAAAATGCCAGATGCTTTTCATATTGAAAAAAATTAAGAATAAAAATGTCATCACTTTTTTAATGTCTCCCATAATCAGAATAAGTCCATTGAGAAACAAAACTGAAATCTAGTGATGAGCGAGTACCGTAATATTTGTAATTGCTATACTCGTTACAAGTACTTTCTAACAATCGCGTATTCGTTCCGAATAGCGAGTATAATGTAAGTCAATAGGAAACACAAGTGATTTTCTGTTGGACCCTACCAAGGGGCTTAAGAAAAAAGCTGAAATGGGTGGGAAAGTGATGAAATAGAATGGGAAGAGCCTGGAGAATATGCCTTCATGCATTTCTGACTCACATATGGTTTGTGGAAATAGCTATGTTGCAGGATTACGCCACTGTTGCAGATACACAAAAACAACTATCAAACCTAACCTGAATCGCATTTAACAGGCCAAAAAGGTTCACAGTCTTTCATGCATAATCACTTGTATACAAAACTAAATACGGTAAACCAGAGAAATAAAAAAATATCGCTTTTATAGTTTGTTCACACGTACTTTTGTAGATTTTTTTCGCCTTATACAATTGGGAGGGCCCTGACTCATACATTTTGTAGGTCCCTCTGTCATACATCATTTTTAGTTAGCTATTCCCCAGCACTTTACAAGGCCAGCTACAGCTTACCAGTAGGTATGCTGATCTTTGACCTCAGAGGCCTCAGGTGGTCCTGTAACATATGTTTTGGAGTGACCACACTTACTTCGACATTTGGGCGGTCCCTCCCTCATTGACACTGTGATAATGGAATACATATTCCATAGCAGTTTACAATGTGCCCATTTTAGCGTTGGGCAAAACCCTCCTCCTCCACTTCCATGACATTTGCGGCCCTAAATTCAAATGTTCAGAGGGCCTGCAGAAGGCAGGAAACCTGAGATTGCAGAGGGCCCAGAGATGGCCCTGTAGCATACGTTTTTGAGAGACCTCTCTTACTTCGACATTTGGGCAGTCCCTCCCCCATTGAGACTCAGATAGTGGAATATAAATTCCATAGCAGTTTACAATGTGCCCATTTTTGCATTGGGCAAAACTCTCCTTCTCCTCCACCTCCATGACATTTAGCGGCCCTAAATTAAAATTTTCAGAGGGCCTGCAGTAGGCAGAAAATCTGAGTTTGCTGAGGGTCCAGAGGGGGCCCTGTAATGTACGTTTTGGAGGGACCACTCTTACTTCGACATTTGGGTGGTCCCTCCTCCATACTTTGGGAAGGGCCCTCCTCTATTCATTTGGGAGGGCTCTCTATACATTTTGGAGGTTGGGAGCATTGATGCACAAGTATTTGAGGACCCACAGCCAGAAAAAAGTCACTTTGAGGAACCTGATTTACTGTCTCCAGATGTTTAGGATGATGATGAGACACAGTTGGCATCAGGTCAGCCTACAATCTCAACTGTTAAGGAGGATAACATGGAAGATGAGTTAGTCGATGAGGAGTCCACTCATCCGACCTGGGCCGTTAGCACACATAGCCAGCACAGCAACACAGAGGAAGATTGATACGTAACACCAACACAGGTGCCAAGGGGTACTGCTTTGACCAGACTGAGAACTGGGTCAACTGTGCCCAAGAGCACCCCCAATGTGGCCCAAGTCAGGGCATGGGGGCATTCAACCACTGTCTTGAATTTTTTTACTGGAAGTCCTTCAGCAAAAAAAACATTTGTAATCTGTAGCATCTGCCATACAAAGCTGAGCAGAGATCAGGGCAAAGGCAACCTGAGCACCACGAGTATACGTAACCACATGGCAGCCAAGCACCCCAGCAGGTGGGCAGCACACCAGAGTACCAAATCTGTGTCTGCGGCTCAAACCACTGCCATGCTGCCTGTGCTTTGTCCTTGACAATCTGCTGTCTATCAAGTAGGCGCTCATACCTCCTGCTCACAAGGTGCATTGGCAAAGTGAAAGCAAACATCAACCTCATCCACATAGTTGTCCAAGCAAAGCGTCAAGTTGTCCGTAGCAAAGAGCTTGGAAAAAACAGCCACGTACCCACAGGCACAAATACTAAACTCTCCCATTGACAAGTTGCTACCTGTGGCGATGTTGACATTTAGGCTTGTGGGAACAGAATGCTTGTGATCTCTTTGCTGTGACTGCCCCATGATAATCGGTTTATAGCCGCCACTATTTTAGACGGTGTGCTGTCCACGACTTACACAAGTTTGTGTGAAACAATATCAACTGTGCTGTCACCAATGCTGTAACTAGGAAGGTCGACATAAAAAAAGACACGTGAAGAAGTTGTTCTGGACAGTGTGGGATGAAACATTTCTGTGACAGCCCACTGGGTGGACTTGGTGAAGGGTGGGACACAGTGACAGCATGGGACGTCACATCACACATCCTACACATGCCAAGAGTAGTCGGCCCAACTTCCATCATGGTTTCCATCTACTCATATGCCAGTTACTGTCTCTCCTCCTCATCCTATATGTCATTCTGCAGCCCTCAAATCAATCGTTCACAGGGCCTGCAAACCTGAGTTTGGTGAGGGCCCAGAGGTGGATCTGTAACATACAGGTGTGGCCAAAAGTATTGACACCCCTGTAATTCTGTCAGATAATACTCCGTTTCTTGCTGAAAATGATTGCAATCACAAATTCTTTGGTATTATTATCCTCATTTAATTTGTCTTCAATGAAAAAACACAAAATAGAATGAAGCAAAAAGCAAAACATTGATCATTTCACACAAAACTCCAAAAATGGGCCAGACAAAAGTATTGGCACCCTCAGCCTAATAGTTGGTTGCTCAATCTTTAGCCAAAATAACTGCGATCAACCGCTTCCGGTAACCATCAATGAGTTTCTTACAATGCTCTGCTGGAATTTTAGACCATTCTTCATTGGCAAACTGCTCCAGGTCCCTGATATTTGAAGGGTGTCTTCTCCAAACTGCCATTTTTAGATCTCTCCACAGGTGTTCTATGGGATTCAGGTCTGGACTCATTGCTGGCCACTTTAGAAGTCTCCAGTGCTTTCTCTCAAACCATTTTCTAGTGCTTTTTGAAGTGTGTTTTGGGTCATTGTCCTGCTGGAAAACCCATGACCTCTGAGGGAGACCGAGCTTTCTCACACTGGGCCCTACATTATGCTGCAAAATTTGTTGGTAGTCTTCAGACTTCATAATGCCATGCACACAATCAAGCAGTCCAGTGCCAGAGGCAGCAAAGCAACCCCAAAACATAAGGCAACCTCCACCATGTTTGACTGTAGAGACCGTGTTCTTTTCTTTGAATGCCTCTTTTTTTCTCCTGTAAACTCTATTTTGATGCATTTGCCTAAAAAGCTCTACTTTTTTCTCATCTGACCAGAGAACATTCTTCCAAAACGTTATAGTCTTTCTCAGGTAAGTTGGCAAACTCCAGCCTGGCTTTTTTATGTCTCGGGGTAAGAATTGGGGTCTTCCTGGGTATCCTACCATACAGTCCCTTTTCATTCAGACACCGACGGAAAGTACGGGTTGACACTGTTGTACCCTCGGACTGCAGGGCAGCTTGAACTTGTTTGGATGTTAGTCGAGGTTCTTTATCCACCATCCACACAAGCTTGCGTTGAAATCTCTCGTCAATTTTTTTTCCCGTCCACATCTAGGGAGGTTAGCCACAGTGCCGTGGGCTTTAAACGTCTTGATGACACTGCGCACGGTAGACACAGGAACATTCAGGTCTTTGGAGATGGACTTGTAGCCTTGAGATTGCTCATGCTTCCTCACAATTTGGTTTCTCAAGTCCTCAGACAGTTCTTTGGTCTTCTTTTATTTCTCCATGCTCAATGTGGTACAAGGACACAGGACAGAGGTTGAGTCAACTTTAATCCATGTCAACTGGCTGCAAGTGTGATTTAGTTATTTCCAACACGTGTTAGGTGCCACAGGTAAGTTACAGGTGCTGTTAATTACACAAATTAGAGAAGCATCACATGATTTTTCTAACAGTGGCAATACTTTTGTACACCCCATTTTTTATGTTTGGTGTGGAATTATATCCAATTTGGCTTTAGGACAATTCTTTTTGTGTTTTTTCTTTTAAGACAAATTAAATGAAGATAATAATACCAAAGAATTTGTGATTGCAATCATTTTCAGAAAGAAACTGAGTATTATCTGACAGAATTGCAGGGGTGTCAATACTTTTGGCCACAACTGTATGTTTGGGAGGGTCCTCCTCTATTCATTTGGGAGGGCCCTCCTCTAAATTTTTGGGAGGGCCCTCCACTACAATTTTGGGGGTGAAACTACTGCCTTAAGAATCACACAGCATAAGCAAAGTCATGGTTGCTAGCACTGAAGGTCATCTCATCTGTACATTAGGGAGGGCCCTCCTTAATACCTTTTTGGAGACCCTCCTCTATACTTTGAGAAGAGCCCTCCTCTACTCATTTGGGAGTGCCACTATACATTTTGGAGGGCCTTCTTGCATACATTTGTGAGGGTCCTCATCAAGTGGACTTTCACTGCTACAGAGGGACTTGCAACCCCATCTTGGATGGTCTGGAGAGGAGGTAGAGGTGAGGCAGCGTGAGGAGAGGATGGGTATTGTACCTCGTGTTGGTGACACAGCATCTTTGCCTGTGTGAAATTTGGCCCACATGGCACAGTTTTTGTGTGCCTGTTTTAAGACCCTTACGTGTTACACATTTTCACCAACAACTTATACTGGTTAGCCATTTTTCTCAACCCACGTTACAAGGAGAATTTTTTTCTCTCCTTTTGGAGTAACAAAAGGGTTGCACAATGGAATTCTTCAAGAGGTGGTGTTGTACATCACTTCTTCAAAACATCACCTTCTGACAACGCTGGCGGCAGAGGTACCAGCTCTTTTCAACAGGAAGGATTAATGGGGAGAGACACACACCTGCTACAACAGAAGTGGGAAGGGAGGGGAAATGTGCACAAACTGGGCTATTTTCAGTAAACCAGCATATCAGCAAGAGCTATCTGTGCTGTAACAATGCCAAGGACATAGAAGTTGAACAAGTTGCTAAAGAGTTATTAAACTGACCATACCTGCATTATTCATGATGATTCACTTCCCTTTAATTATCGTGTGTCCAAGCTGAACACTTGGCCTGACCTATCCCTAAATGCCTTAGAGGTGCTGGCTTGCCCTGCTGCTAGTGTCATGTCACAGCATGTTTTCTGTTATGGTGGGGCAATCAATCATCACTGATAGGCGCACATGACTCTTCAAGGAAAATTCAGGCAGACTTACTCTGATTAAATTGAAGAGGGACTAGATTTATACCTATTTTGTAATCAAATCCCTCCAAATGACAGTAATAAAACTTAAATTCCCAAAACAGTTAACTTTTAAAAATGATGTGAACTACAGATGACCAAACCTTTGTTTTGCTGAATGGGCATATGCTCACCCACTATATCAGCAAAAAATACTTAACCACATTCAAATCAATGTTGTCACAATACTGGTATCGCCAAACCAGAGCTTCAGCGTTAATCAGGAATACAGAGATGAGTAACATGGTGCTCAGAGACCCTAGCTAAAATTGCAAAACACACAACACACACACCACAAGAAATGTCTCCTTATTTGAAAAAAACATGGCCACATTGCACCAAAGTGGCATCAATTAACCCACAAAAAAGTGTAATTCAACAAAATACCTGTTAGCATTCTCAAAATACTGCTGACATACGCAGCACCCCACTCAGTTGCTAGAATGCGTACAAACAAAACTGGGTATGACTGTGAAACCACTGGCAATTCCACTGTGTTAAGGTACCGTCACACGCGGCAATATTGCTTGCAATTTCACTAGCAATTTGCTGGTTGCAGTGAAATCATGGACACATTGTTCCATTTGTACACGGCAACAAAATAGAACAATGTGTCCATGATTTCACTGCAACCAGCAAATTGCCAGTGAAATTGCTAGCAAAATTGCCGTGTGTGACGGTACCTTTATCTGCTTCCCATTATATTGTCCAGGAAGCAGGCCCTGATGCCACCTGCACACAACCTGCAGTTGCAGTTGCACAACAAACATTTAGCATTGGACATTGGACAGTGGACGTATATTATATATACTTGTGGTGTCTAGCAAAATATGACCCCCAAAACTGACATGGGGAACATTGAATAGTGCGTGGTTTCTGCCAAACAGTATTGCATGGTAGCAGGGCTGCCACTAGGAATTTTGGGGCCCCTTACTGCCAAAATTTTGGGGCCCCCCTGAGACTCCGCCTAGCCCCCACCCAGCTCCGCCTCCACCCAAACATGCATTATATTTATAGAGAAAAATTGAAACAGCACCAAAAATTACCTCAATTTATGTGCAAAGCTTTTTTCTATATTTTTGTGCGTTTTTTTTTTACACTCACTCTATTATATATTACACACATTCACACTTGAGACTGCTGTGGGCTAATACACAATAGCTGTATACATAATAGAGAATACACTATAGAGACAGCTGCTAGCTGTATACACAATAGAGATGGCTGCTGGCCGTATAGACAATGGAGATGGCTGCGGGCTATACACATAATAGAGAATACACAATAGAGACTGCTGCTGCCTGTATACACAATGGAGATGGCTGCTGGGTAAATGCACAATGGAGACAGCTGCAGGACAAATGCACAATGTAGACGGCTGCATCTTTGATCTAAAAAAATCTGCAACATGTCAATTTCAATTAAATTACACCACTTACCTTGCGTACTGGCAGGCACTTCTTGGATTCGAACTCATCACACATCACGTTGGTAGGAGGTGTGTGACCTATGTGGTGTGACACAGCCGAAACCTGGAAGTGCCTACCAGTACACAAGGTAAGTGGCATACAACAGGCCAGGGACAGCAGAGAGGATGCAGAATTTTCTGCATCAAAAAAGCTGATATTATGTAGCCAAAGCACAATGTTTTTGCTACGTAATTTCTGCTAATACGGAGGCAGATTCAAATTTGATGCAGAAAATTCTGCATCACATTTTTTGCCCATCAGCACAAAGCAACACACACACACATGCACACAGATTTATAGAATATATATTATATTATATTTACATACATTATATACATATACTGTATGAAGACATTCAGGAACATAAATATACTCATACACAAATCATATACTCACAAAATTGTACACACTATTATTATACTAGATGGTGGCCCGATTCTAACACATCGGGTATTCTAGAATGTAAAAATACATGGGGAAGGCGGTGAGGGCTGAATAGGGAGGGACTTTGAGCACGGAGCGGCGGGGGGAGGATGGCGTGGCAGGCGGGACGAGGATGGAGGGGCACAGGTAGGGGGAGGATGGAGCGGCAGGGGGAGGACGGATCACAGAGCAACGGGGGAGAGAGGATGGAGGACGAAGCGGCAGGGTGGGGAGGCCAGAGCAGCACAGGGAGGGGGAGGACAGAGGATGGAGTGGCGGAGGACAAAGGAAGGAGGAGGAAGCGGTGGGGTGGGGGAAGATGGAGCGGCACAGGCAGGGAGAGGATGGAGCACAGAGTGGCGGGTGTGAGAAGGATGGAGCAGCACAGGCCGGGGGAGGACGGAGGATGGAGCGGCAGAGGGGAGGAGGACAAAGGAAGGAGGAGGAAGCAGTGGGGTGGGGGAGGATGGAGTGGCACAGGCAGGGGGAGGATGGAGCACAGAGCGGTGGGGGGAGAAGAACGGAGGACGAAGCGGCGTGGTGGGGGAGGACGGAGCAGCACAGGCAGGGGGAGGATGGAGGATGGAGTGGTGGAGGACAAAGGAAGGAGGAGGAAGTGGTGGGGTGGGGGAGGATGCAGGGGCACAGCAAGGGGGAGGACGAAGCACAGAGCGGCGGGGGAGAGGAGGACGGAGGATGAAGCGGCGTGGTGGGGGAGGCCGGAGCAGCACAGGCAGGGGGAGGACGGAGGATGGAGTGGCACAGGCAGGGGGAGGGCGGATTGGCACAGGCAGGGGGAGGACGGAGCAGGACGAAGCAGCGGGGTGGTAGGGGGAGGAGGATGCAGGACGAAGCAGCGGGGTGGGGGAGGATGGAGGACGATGCAGGCGGGGTGGGAGAGGACGGAGGACGAAGCGGCAGGGGGGAGACGACGGAGGACGAAGCGGCTCAGGCAGAGGGAGAACCCTTACACACAGACTCACACCTACACACAGAGTCACACCTAGACACAGACACACACCCACACACAGAGTCACACCTAGACACAGACTCACACCCACACACATACACACACAGATTTACACCCACAGCCAGACACACACACACACATAGACTCACACTCACAAACACACATGCATGGGATCTCAACTCTCCGTCCCCTGGCGGTCCCAGTGCTGGCCCTCATGTCCCTTGTGCTGAGCGCGGTGTCAGCAGAGAGGTGTGGAGGAGGCGGGCGCAGAGGCGGCGGTGTACAGGATGATCCCGGGTGTCAGTGCAGCTGCCACCCAGCTGCACTGACAGGAGGCTGCTGACACCCGGGATCATCCTATGGTCTGTGACAGACTGTGCGACCATAGGAAGAAGCCGCATGATGCGCACCTCCCGTTGCTCCCTGCACCCTGGGAGCCCCGACCCCGGCAGTCCCCGATGTCAGTTGGTGGCTCATGGCGGGGGTTAGTGATGTGAGGCTGCGGCGGGAGTCCACTGCGCCCCGCTAGCGGCTACCATCTTTTGTTTTCTTTCTGTCTGTGCACAGAAATCGCGCACTAGCGCTGACTGGTCTGCACGGCCGGGCTCAACCAATCAGCGCTAGCGCGCGATTTCAGTGACAGAGAACATTAGACGATTATATAGTAGATACAAACATGCACAATTATAAACACCAATCATATGCTCACATACAATCATATACATACATATGCAATCACTCATATATACATACAATCAAATACACCATTTATATGGTCCCTGCTGCTATGTGCCCCTGGTCTCCTGACCTGCTATGGTGACTATAACTTATCTTTGACTTTTTTCCAGGCATTGGTATTGCATTGTCCTGACTTTTTTTGTTTATCCTTCATGTTTTCTTACCCTGCTCACAGGTGAATGATTTTTGATGCCTCAGCATTAACTGAACTGACCATTCCAGTTTATGGTGTGCTCTCCTAGACCTGTGTTACTGACCTCAGAGCTTTTGTCCTTAATTAGCTCTTAGGCAAGACCGACATTATTGTATTTGTGACTTTATTCATTCTTGTTACTCCATAAGGGACATTAGGTCCCTGTACTATACTTTATCACAGGAGTCTATGAGTCGTATCTCACTGTTTTGTACATTGGTGCAATATATTCTGATTCAATATTAGCTGAGCTGCATTATCTTTCAACTGGGTTTGATGATTGCTATTTATGATTTTCTTGTTTTTTGATCAATGCCACCTATATTGTCCTGGAATCTCTTGTTTTTTTCATTCTTTCATGTCAGCAGGCTTGCCTTCCTGTAAGTCTAGTCACCAGCGGGTCCTAATCAAATATTTAAACCCATGTTTGGGTCTCATGATACAACTATTCTGATGACATCTGGGGCCATAGTCATTGCTGTGTTGGTGGTTGTCCATCACACATTTTAAGTGTTTTTATTCTGTTTGTGTTTTTTGCTCATATTTCTCTGTATTATTGTTAATAAAGATTTACAAATTTTTTTAATTATTGGTCTGTTTCTCTGATCCCGGTCATCCATACATGCTTTCTGGTTCTTTCCTCCTTTTCACCATTTATATACACACACAATAATTTACACACATAGTTATACATACAATCTTCATATACGCATAGGCAATCATATGCACCAATCATATATACGCACAGACACATATATACATGCAATCATATACACACAATCATATACACCAATCATATCTACACACATTTGCACACAGACACAATCATACAGAGACACAATCTTACACAGACACAATCACACACAGAGACAATCACACACAGAGACAGTCACACACAGACACAATCATACAGACACAATTACACACAGACACAATTACACACAGACACAATCACACACAGACACAATCATACACAGACACAATCACACACAGACACAATCACACACAGACACAATCATACAGACACAATCACACACAGACACAATCACACACAGAGACAATCACACACAGAGACAATCACACACA
>JARQOC010000004.1:305628828-305685925 GCA_033576535.1 Allobates femoralis
AGCAGAAGCCAGCCTGTCACCCAAAAAACAGTGGGTAAAATGGCCTAGTATGTGCTTAGTAGCACACAGTAGCAAATGTTTGGACTACTGCTTTGAGGAGGACAATAGCAGCCTTTTTAAGAGGAGTATTGTGCACAGCAGAAGCCAGCCTGTCATCCCAAAAACAGTGGGTAACATAGCCTGGTGTGTGCTTCGTAGCAGACAGCAGCAAATGTTTGGAGTACTGCTGCTTTGAGTTGGGCAAACCGCCTTTTTGTCATGTGGACAGAAGCACCAGCGGGTTATATGGCTTGGTGCGAGGTTTGTAGCAGGCAGTAGCAAATGTTTGGACTAATGCTTTGTGGAGAGCAATAACCACCTTTTTAAAAGGAGTATTTAGACAGCAGAAGTTAGCCTGTCACGCCAAAAACAGCGGGTAACATGGCTTGGTAGCAGGTAGTAGAAAATGTTTGGAGTACTGCTGCTTTGAGTTGAGCAAACCGCTTTTTTGTTATGTGGACAGAACTACCAGTGGATTAAATGGCCTGCTGAAGGTTAGTAGCAGGCAGTAGGAAATTTTGAAGTACTGCTGCTTTGCGTTGGGCAAACCGACTTTTTGTTACGTGGACAGAAGCACCAGCGGATTAAATGGCCCGGTGCGAGGTTAGTAGCTGGCAGTAGGAGGTTTTGGAGTACTGCTGCTTTGAGTTGGGTAAACTGCCTTTTTGCTATGTGGACATAAGCACCTGTGGGTTAAATGAACTGCTGTGAGGTCTGTAGCAGGCAGTAGAACGTTTTGGAGTACTGCTGCTTTACATTGACCCTGCTGGACACTGACCATGCTGGAGTCACTCGCCCTCCCTGTAGTCTAACTCTGTACTGTGTCTCTTCAGCTCTCAAAAGAGCCATTGTTTTGGTGGTATTATGCAGCTGCTGAACAGAACCTTTCAACTGTCCCTGCTCCAATATCTCTCCCTTGCTAATCTACACTGAGATACAAAAAAGTGAAAATAAAACTAATAATGTGGTTGCACACAGTCATAGCCAAAAGAATGTTGCCAGCCTTGAAATTGTTACAGGAAATTAAGTATTTCTCCAAGAAAATTCTTGCAATTACACGCTTATTTCCTTTGTGTGTATTGGAACAACTAAAAAAAAAAATAAAGTAAAAAAGGCAAATTGGACATAATTTTGCATAAAATCCCCAAAATTGTCCAGACAAAATTGTTGGCACCTTTCCAAGAATGTGGGTAAACTATTTTGTTTCTAGCATATGATGCTCACTCAGTCTTCATTGTGGCAAGTAGCAGGTGTGGGAAATAAGGAAATCTCACCTAAAACCAGATAAATGTGCGAGAAGTTGAATCAATCTTTGCATTAAGTGTCTGTGTGTGCCAACACTGACTATGGGGAACAGAAAGAGAAGAGAACTGTCTTGAAAAGCAAAATTGTTGAAAAATATCCACAATCTCAAGGTTACAAGTCCATCTCCAGAGATCTTGATGTTCCTTTGTCCATGGTGCACAGTATAATCAAGGTTTACAACTCAAGGCACTGTAGCTAATCTCCCTGAAAGTGAACAGCAGAGAAAATTTGATGAACAGTTACAATGCATGATAGTGTGGTTGGTGGATAAGCAGCCTCAATCAAGTTCCAAAGAAATTCAAATTAAATGCTATGGCAAGAGACCCCACTGCTGTCACCTGTCACAGAGATATAAAAAAGCTAGACTGCAGTTTGCCAAAATGTATGTGAGTAAGCCAAAATCCTTCTGGGAAAGTGTCTAGCAGACAGATGAGACCAAGATGGAGCTTGTTGGTAAAGGACATAATTTTACTGTTTACCGAAAATGGAATGAGTCCTATAAGGAAAAGAACACAGTACTGACAGTCAAATATGGTGGAGGTTCAAAGATATTTTGGGGTTGTTTTGCTTCCTCTGGTGCATCGTGAAATCTGAAAATTACCAAAGGATTTGGTAATCTTTGTCAGTGTCAGAAAGCTGAGTTTGCATCCCAGGTTATAAATCTTGCAGTAGGACAATGAACCCAAACATACTTCAAGAAGCACCCTTAAAGTAATACAAACAAAGCGATGGAGAGTTCTGATGTAACCAGCAAAATGAGTCTGGATCTAAATCAAATTGAAACCTGTGGAGAGACCTTAAAATTTGAGAGATGTAAGAAGCTTTGTGATGGTTATATGAAGTGATTGATTGTAGTTATTTATTGCAAAGGGTGCAACCAATAAATAAATAAATTGAGGGTACCAACAATTTTGTCCAGCCCATTTTTGGGGTTTTGTGTGAAATTATGTTCAATTCACTTTTTTCTGCATTTCTTTTTTGTGTTTTGTATTTTCTAAGATAAATACTTCAAACTCTGGAATAATTTCAAGTGTGCCAACACTTTTGGCCATGACTATATGTGTGAACACCCTCTTATTAGGGATGTGGTTGTGTTCAGATATGAATTTGTGCGATTATAGGAAACATTAAACATTAAAGGTGTAAAAAATTCAGAAATGGTGGTTCTTGGTATGATTTTTTTCATGCAAAAACCTGGCATTCTATAACAGGTGTGTGCGTAGACTTTTTATATCCATTATTATAGATCTATCCATTCACACACACACACTATTAACACTACCATATTTTAAGGGTGCGTGCACACGATCAGTGTACGCAGCGTATTGGACGCAGCGTCTTTGCGCTTCGTCCAAAGTGCTGCGTCGTTCAGTACTAGCATAGTGGATGGAATTTCAAGAAATCCCATCCTCACTATGCATAACCCGCCCCGCTCTCCTCCCCGCATGTTTCATTTCATGCTGTGGAGTTGGAAGCGGCTGCCATTAGATGACTGCAGGGAGAAGCTGCCCCGCACCCGCCACACATTGTGAGTACAGGGCGGCTGCGGTCTCCCTGCGGCCACCCACGGGCTTCACTCAGGCTCCTCCGGACCGTGGGCACGCACCCTAAAGCATTTTTACTGAGCAGCATTTTTGCCACACGTGCCTAAATAATTTACACAGAACAGTATATAAATATTTTTTCTTAGCCTCCATCTTACAGTGATTATCAGACATGGTGGGCAAAAATCAGAAGCAATCCCATCACATATTACCATGCATCCCCAATCAGTAATAGGGGTCTGCAACATTTGTGTAATGTTCTCATGTCATCTTTCTAGGGAGAATGGGTGCACTGCCCCAGGAAGCCAGGAGGCAGGGAAGGTGTACTCTTGAAGAAAGATTAGACAACCCCTAAAGGTAGATTTAGATGAGCTGATAATAAGGAACAAGTGTTATTGTGCTAATATTGATCAGCACAAAATCTGTGAATTTTAGGAAAGTTATTTCCTGTATTAAATGTTCACCTGTCTTTCCAGAAGACGACTTTGATGTATAATCCAATTTCTTTTACAATGAAAGACAGTATTTAAGCAGGGAGGAAAGTGTAGAGTCAGCTACAGCTTGATGAACTTGACAATGAAGTGTTAATGGATAGGTGTTTATCTGTGCAGGTAATCGCCCTGGTCTTGTCTCCTGCTAATGAGGCCAGGAGACAGGCATCTTTCTGTCTGCTGTCAGGACAGGTGTCTGCACAGCTCCAGGGTGTTTTTTTTTTAAGTCTACAGATTCAACATTTTTATTATTAATTTCTATTTCAAGTGACGTGTCCGGAAAAGCCATATTGAATTTAATGTGCTGTTAATTAATGTAGCACCAGGTGGGTAACAGTGTAGTCAGTGGGAACAGCTTGTTTATGCCAGACTTGTACAGTAATGCCATGTCTGGTAATAAGTATAACAAGTATTTCTGGGGAGTCAGTGACATTTCATTCTCTCCTGAATCAGAACAGTCGTGAATCCATGTGTTATGATATCTAATGCTGAGCCTCTCTTTCAATCAGGTGGGATGCTACATTACAAAAATACAGTGGATTTCAAAGATGTACACGTTTGTCACCATTGCGGCTGAGTCATGTCTTTTTTTTTTTAACTATGGTCATGTATGTCTTTAAGCTAAAATTAAACAGATATCGAAACATAAGGAATAAGTTTATTAAGACAAGGTATTCCTAGCCTGTCGATCTGGATCATACGCGGTGTTCACATCTGGGTCTTAAATTTAAGTTATAATAGACATAAGAAAAGGGTATAAAAGCCGCACTGCCATCCAAAATAAATGATCCAGATAATTTGGAGAATGGTTTATTTGTCAACATGTTTCAAAGCCATCACGAGCATCTTCTCCAGGACAAATCATAATATTATCCACAAACATGTAAGGGGTATATATAGAGGCGGAAACAGTCGCTGAGACAGCTCGTGGGGGCTTCAAAATGTGTTAACAAATCATTCTCCATATTATTTGGATCATTTATTTGGACGGTAGTGCAGGTTTTATACCCTTTTCTTATTTTTTCCATATTGCTGATTCCACATGGTCTGCTGCAGCCATTTAAAGTGGTTGTGACTCTCACAGCCCAGGAAGACGAGCCTTCCCAGGACTCTTTTAGAAGTATATTGTCCTATTTGTGCTTAAATGTCTTTCCAGCCTATATTTTTCTTATAATCATGCAACAGACACCAATGGTGCCACATGGACCATATTGACTTATTAAAAGGTCTATTGGGGTCTGCTGAGGTTTCCACCATTTTCCAACATCAATGAAACAGACAAAATCCATAACTAGGCTAATAATAATAATATTTATTCACTTACACACATCAGCAATACTGTCCCTATTGGGGCTTACAATCTAAACATCCTATCTATATATCTTTGAAGTATGGGAGGAAACAAAGAACCCGACAGAAACCCAAGGTAAAAAAGGGAGAACTTATAACCTCCTGGAAGATTCATATTGGTGGGATTTGAATCCAGGACCCCAGCGCTGCAAGATTGCTTTGCCAACCACTGAGCCACTGTAATGACAGAGCCTCCACTACAGATTAAGTAAAGGCCTAACCTGAATAGCAAACAGACTTGGTATTGCATGTGTCATATAACAGATGTTTTTATCTTCAAGCTTAATGGTCTTCTAGTGATGCTACAAATCATATAGTACAAAGGTAACTAGTGTAATACACGTACCCAAGATCACAGGGTCATTTTGAGCAGATCCAGAATCACATATGGATACAGCTATTTTGCTGTTCCACTATTACATTCTTATTTGTAATAATTATTTTTCAGAAGCTCATAGATTACATTTTTATTCAATCCTTTTAGTCACAAACGATGAAGCGAGGTTTGCAAACTGCAAGGTTTAATTATTAGGAATGCATTGCCAATCTATGTATCTGCACATTGACAATATATATGACAATGCATTGATAGAAATATCCAGAGTTTAATAACAGTTATTGAAGTATTTCTGTAGAATATTGGTACTTGGAGCTTTTTAGATAAATATACAACGTGTGTATTTAGCATACAGGAGCTTTGCCACCCAAATGGAATAAATGATTTGATTATCATCTGCCTACGGTATCAGCGAATCCACCGGATAATTAGAACAGTCTGTTATGTATGTTAGGCTCCAGACTCTGAAAACTGTCCTAATGCCAGAAAAAAAGACTTGATAACACCTGGTAACATCCTAATAGACTGTAAAATGCTGTAAGAGACATAGAGCAATTAGTAAAACATACTGTGTTGATAAGTCCACTCTTAGGATATGACAGGTCAGCACTGGTACAGTATAATGCATCCTGGCCATGTTCAGGAGACAGACAGTCTGCCCAGGTTTTCTTACTCTGCCACTTAGCATGTACATAACAAAACCTCAATTTGTCTCATTTTAATATCCCAGTCTGTAGGATGCAGGGTAGTCTTGGCACTTTCAAAGTAAAGAAATCTATTATGCAAATGTAACATTGAAGGAAAGTCTGCCATGTCGGTGTGTCTCCACCTCTTTCGTTATCACTACAATCACCTGAGTGGGCAATGATTCCAAGTTGTGTCTTGTGTGTTTTGATAAGCCATGGATAATGAATGGGCTGGAGCATTCTAATGTGTATATAAACAGCTGAGTCCTCCACCATGCCAGTACCTAACCTAAGCATTTGAGCAAGGCTTGACATCATAGACAAAATGACTTCTTCCCCTGTCTTCCTGCTCCTTACTGGTTTCCTTGCTGGATTATGCAAGGCATTTGATATTGGATTATCCACAAGATGTGTCTCTATACCTGAAGAACTGAGTATGTGCCATGACATCAGCTACACAGAGATGTGGCTTCCTAACCTGATGGGGCATACCACTATCCCTGAGGTTGTTTCCAAGACTGCTGAGTGGCAAAAGCTTGTACAAACTGGCTGCCATCCATATGCCCGAATGTTCCTGTGTTCCCTGTTTGCTCCAGTCTGTCTTGATACGTAAGTGCAAGTTTTTTATGACTCCCCTTTAGGTATACATTTTAATGCATCACTTTGCCCATTACATCCTTTGGGAATGTTATTTAACTATTACTCACTGAGCATTACATCTATATGATGTTTTTAAAAGAAATTGAACCTCTTAAACAAAATCTGTTCTTATTGAGTGGTTACCGTTGGGATATTTTACACCTACTGCTATAAACTGCTTAGTATTCTTCACTGTACAGTTCAGCTCAGCTAAAAAGAGATTATACACTCTATGCTGTACAAAAAAGCCCATTTTGTGGCTTGACCCATCCTACGCAACTTGCTAATACCTGGTGTGTTTTAACATGTATTTATAATCTGTGATGGGCCGCGTGAGCACACATTCACAAACTGGTATATAAATATGTTTTGCTTTGTACTAGACTTCCATTTCCTTAACATCCATCAGAATATTAATCAGCATGCTCATCTGTCATGTTTTCCTTCTACAGTTTACAATTAATTTTGAAGGGCTGAAAATAAATGGCATTTTTTTCTTTTGTAGGTTTATCCAGCCATGTCGTAGTATGTGTGAGGCTGTGAGAGACAGCTGTGCCCCTGTATTAGCATGTCACGATCAATCCTGGCCCGAAAGCCTAAACTGTGACCGTTTTCCAGCTGGTGACGATATGTGCCTTGACGATTTAAGTAAAGAATTCCAGTATATCTACAAAGGTAATTTAATTTCCTTGCATTTAAAACAAAAAAAATGAAAATAAAAAATTGTAATTGAAATGAACATAATGCTTTCATAATGTGTAATACCTGTATATTACCCTTTTAATCATCTCATGTCATTGACAAATTGTCTAAATTAGAAAGATCTCTAAACAAATTATTTTTTATTTTTTTAAGAATTGCCCAAACCAACATGCCAAGGGTGTCCATTAATTGAAGAAACTTTTTCATACAGAAGTGTATTGGATGCTTTTTGTGAAAATGACATTGGTAAGTTTTCCTTTTGTATGGTCTTGGGTGTGTTATGGCCACTTTACACGTCCCGATATCGGCGTCCAACTCCGACCAAAAGTCACTGGTTCGTGCATTGTCCCCGATATCGTTCGTGCGTTGTATGGTATAAATGTCCAATACGATGCACGAACGATGCCAAAACGATATCGGGGATCAAATGAGCGTGCTCTCCAACGGGCCGATATTGGATGGACGTTGTGGCAGGATCTTGCTGTGTAAAAGCCCAACTACGATGTGGAGTACAACTTCCCCTATTCACCTCCATGTTAAATGGTCATTCCTGGGTCGGCCGTACAAGGGGGCGTACACATCGTAGTGGCATTGCCTGCCGATATCGCGCTGTGTAAATCTCCGATGCGATCTTGGAAATCTGCCCAGAAAAAGCGCGCTCCCGCGGCGTCGGATCCAATATCGGACCGACGTTGGGACGTGTAAAGTGGCCATCATTTTACACCCATGATGCTGTTACAATGAATATGCCAACAATATTCTTTTCATATTAAAACAGTTTTATACATATAGATTTTTTTTGTTGCTAATCTCATTAAGGGTTACTTTTTTTTTTTACAAAGATAGATGAATAGATAAATTCATGTAACTGTATTAAAATTCCTCTGCTTATTTTAAGTAATTTGTTCCATTTTGTACAAATTGATTCCCATACTGTAGAAGTAAATATACACTGTTATTCCCTGGGTGTTATGAAATAGTGGGAGGCTGAGATAACACTAATTAGCTGATAGTGTTAATGTCTTTGCATGCATTTGTTACCAACCCACTGACACACTTAGGCAAAGTATATCATTAAGATCCCAAGTGCTGTGTTTTAACAAGCAAAGGGAAAAAAAACTAATTACCACTAGAAAATGACATGATGCCCTTGTTACGGACTTAACATTCTGAGGTTCTACTATAATAATAGAGAGTAGTTTATTAATGGCATATTATTATGACGGTACTTCTGAGATTAATACTAATCAAGTAACTCGTTTTACAGCTGTAAAAGTAAAGTTGGGAAAAAGAAGATTTGCTTCAGGACATCATGAATATGTGACCGAAGGCCCAATTGAATTTATTAAACAGGGACTGTTACTTCCATATGACACACGCAATCTGATTGAACAATGGCTGAGAATCAATGACAACTGTGCCCATAGGATGACCCGTCACTCCAGGTCCATGACTTACATTTTAACTGGAAATATTCAGCATGGAAAAGTTATGCTCACCAGAGTATTTCACTGGCAGAAGAAGGACTCTCAGCTGACCCTGGCTACCCGGAAATGGAGGCACCATAAATGTTAATGTCATTTCAACTTTCTCTGTACATATTGAAGGCACTCTATCAGATGTAAATAGTTGTATAGAAATAAATTTACATATCTATATATTTTATAAAGACTCCTTTTGATAATTGGTAGTTAAGTATTTCAACATCCTTCGCCAGCTGCAAGTGAGATAACGAGTATATCTACTGTGCAAATATGTTGAAAATATATTGAGATAAATGTAAGGCGGCCGTCACACGTATCTATATCGTGAGCGATATTGTAAGCGATCACGTGCACGCGCGATCGCTAACAATATCGCTCACATCGCTGGTGAGATGTCACACAGACAGACTCACCAGCGATGTGGATCCGCGATCTCGCTGGTTACTATGGTACACATCGGGTAACTAGGCGCCGCGCAGCGCTTAGTAACCCGACGTTTACCATAGATACCATCTCCCAGCATAGGCTCTGCCGCCGGGAGATCGTTCATCGTGGTGTCATACACCACGATGAAGCAGATTATTCAAGCGTTTATCGCTTGATATGAGCTCCGGCTCCCATATCTGCGATGTCACGATCAAGCGATTTTACATTGTAAAATCGCTTGATTGCACGCAGCGATGCACAAACGATATCGCTTAAGCGATCAAAAAGCAGATCGCTTAAACGATATCGTTCGCAATATTGAACCGTGTGACAGCCGCCTAAGGGCCACGTCACACACACAGATAATTGTGCAGATATTGTTTGCAGATCTCTGGTTGCAGTGAAATCATGGACACATGGTTCCATTTTGTGGCTGTGTACAAATGAACAATGTGTCCATGATTTCACTGCAACCAGAGATCTGCGAACAATATCTGCACAGATATCTGTGTGTGTGACGTGGCCCTAAAGGGCCTGTCACACGCGTCAATATCGCCTGCACGATCTCGGCTGCGAGTGACGTTGCAGCGATATTGATGCGTGTGACATACTGAATCAACCAGTGATAAATCGTTGGTTGATGATCGCCAGGTTTTAGAACCTGCTCTAAAACCTGGCGATTGTCGCCCGGTGGACACGCAGCATCGCTGCGTGTGACACCGGGAGTAGCGATATTCCAGCTCCCAGCGCCTCTCACAAGCGCTGGGAGCTGGTATCCAAGGTAAACTGCGGGTATCTAGGCAGCGCGCGCTGCCTAGATACCCGACGTGTACCTTAGTTACCAGCCTCCTCCGCTCACCGGCTGGTATCTAAGGTACACAGCGGGTAACTAGGGTCCCTAGTTACCCGCTGTGTACCTTAGATACCAGCCGGTGAGCGGAGGAGGCTGGTAACTAAGGTACACGTCGGGTATCTAGGCAGCGTGCGCTGCCTAGATACCCGCAGTTTACCTTGGAGACCAGCCTGCTCCCGCTTCCAGCAGGCTGGCAGCGGGAGCAAGACATCATGGAAACGATATTTAAATCGTTTCCATGATGTCTCTGGTCAATTGATCGCTGGTGAGTCTGCCTGTGTGACAGCTCACCAGCAATCAGCCGTCAATGTCGTCAGCGATCATCTCAC
Source organism: Allobates femoralis (assembly GCA_033576535.1). Taxonomy (NCBI): domain Eukaryota; kingdom Metazoa; phylum Chordata; class Amphibia; order Anura; family Aromobatidae; genus Allobates; species Allobates femoralis. The sequence goes on from JARQOC010000004.1 coordinate 305,639,014, forward strand.
TGACGACATTGACGCGTGTGACACCCCCTTAACCCTTCCAATCAATCTTTGGATTGTCTCACTAAGTCTTCTAAGGCGGCCGTCACACGCTACGATATCTTGAAAGATATCGCTTGAACGCGCCTGATGAAACATCGCGTGAACGATGTCTCTGCGTGTGACGGCAGGATACGACGAGCGAGAATGGTTCAAATCGCAAGATCGAGATCTGAGCTCCGGACCTCAGATCTTGCGATGAACGATTTTACAAACAGCTTCATCGTGGTGTATAACACCACGATGAACGATCTCCCAGCGGCAGAGCCTATGCTGGGAGATGGTAACTATGGTAAACGTCGGGTAACTAAGCGACGCGCGGCGCCTAGTAACCTGATGTGTACCATAGTTACCAGCGATCTCGCTGGTCCACATCGCTGGTGAGTCTGTCTGTGTGACATCTCACCAGCGATGTGAGCGATATTGTAAGCGATTGCGCGTGCACGTGATCGCTTACAATATCGCTAGCGATATCGTAGCGTGTGACGGCCGCTTAATACAGATTTATTATGTGTTGGGAACAGATAATGGTTTCAGCTCTGACCAGTGGTGTAACTAAAGTGTACTGGGCTCCAATGCAAAATATGGACCTAGCACCCCCTCCCTTCCTCTGCATATTATCAGATGTATGGGCCCTTGCAGCATTCTAAATCCTATAAAGGCATACATGCTACCCCCCATTATGTAGCAATATCCCCACATCCTGCGACCCTTCCACGTATATTTCCTTCATTCTTGGTCCTTTCCTGGTGTATATGTCCCCCAGCATGGGCCCCTTCATGGTATATATGTCCCTCATCATGGGCTGCTTCATGATCTATATCACCCCCATCCTGGGCCCCTACCATATATATACATCCCAAATTCTGGTATATATGTACTCCATCCAAGGCACCTTCTATGTATATATGTTCTTCATGATGGTATAGATGTGCCTCATCCTGGGCCCCTTCCAGGTATACATGCTCTTATCTAGGGACACCTCCTGGTATATATGACTCCTGTTCTGTCGCTATTCTCAAATGAATAAAAAAAATCTCACCTTCACTCGCTTCTGCAATGTGAGGCATCCTGTTCTGTAGCTGACGCAGAGACTGGCAGCTGACATTAGGATGCCTGCTATAGGCAGAGGGAGCCCACCAACCCAGTGCCTGAGAGTGCACATGCAGATGAAATGCATTGCTGCGCAGAGACCAATAGAGACCTGCACTGCAATACACACCACTGGCCTCTGTTTGCTTGTAAATGGAGAACATGGCAGTGATGTCTAGTGTCACCATATCGGGTGCGCCAATGTAAATTGCTGGCCACTGTAGCAGCTACAGAGGAGAATGCCACATGGCCAGAGGTAATTGATTTTTTTTTTTTTGTTCTGTATGCATTAGAAACAGAATAGGGACTGTATATACCAGGAAGGAGGCCAGAATGAGAACATAAATACCAGGATGAGGATGTATTTACCAGGAAGGAGCCCAGGATGAGGACATATATGCAGTCTGGGAATGTATGTACCAGGAAGGAGCCCAGGATGATGCCATGCTTCACATGTACCAGGATGGGGGACATATTTACTGTGAAGGGGCTCAGGATGGGTCATATATACCAGGATATGGGACATATTTACCATCAAGGGGCTCAGGATAGGGACATATATACCAGGAATGGGCCCAGGATGGGGGAAATATAAGTCATATATTCCAGGATGGAGGACATGTATAGCAGGAAGGGGCCCAGGATTGGGCACAATTTACTAAGAAAGGACCACCGATGGGTAATATTAGTACAGGATGGAGGACTTTACTACATATTGAAGGGGGAGAGGGAACAACACGTCTTTATAGGATTAAGGCTATGTTCACATATAGCGCTTTTTTTGCGCAGGCGCTTTTACTAGCATTTTGCACCCGCGCAAAAAAAGAAGCAGTGCTTTTCAGACAGCGTGCTGTTTTACGGGCGCAGGGGAAAAGTGATGTCACAGAGGGGAGGAAGAATCATGGTTCCTCTTCCCCTTTGTGACATGTCTGCCAGCCCTCATTTGATTTTGCAGTGTATTAATATACATTGCGAAATCAAAATTAAAGAAAGTCAGAAATATTAAAAATAATAAAGAATTAATACTTACCTCTCCGCTGGCTTGTTCGTGCTATCCGGAGCTGAGCGAAGGCCATGTACCGATGTGACAAGACTTGGCATGACAATATGGGCACTGATTGGCCACGCGTGGTCATGTGATATGTGACGTGCATATCACATGACCGCAAGCAGCCAGACAGCGCCCATGACGTCACGTAAGGTCACATGGCCTTACCTCAGCTCCGGGTAGCACGAGCAAGCGGGCAGAGAGGTAAGTATTAATTCTTTATTATTTTAATACCTCTGACTTTCTTTAATTTTGATTTTACGGTGTATATTAATACACTGTGAAATCAAATGGGGTGGTTACACATGTCACAGAAGGGAGGAGGAACCAGGATTCTTCCTCCCCCTGTGTGACATCAGATCCAGCAGCGCCGGCCCCTATGGGAAAGAGCGACGGCGCTGCTGCGTAAAGAATTGACATGTCAATTCTTTTTACGTCGGTGCTTTTTCTCATAAAAGCAATGCATAAAATTATGCAATTTCACATTCACTTTGCCGGCAGACACAAGGCACATTGCGCATTTTTGAAAAGCGTGCGCAAAAAAGCGCTCAAAAATGCGCAATGTGTGAACGTAGACTTAGAATGCTACAAAGGCCCATACATTTGACCAGAACGCAGAGGAGGGGCAGGTCCAACTTTTTTACCGGGCTCCATCAGACTAGTTACACCACTGCACCCCTTGATATAAATATACTGCCTTGGTGTGACAGCTTTGGCATTCATTTTACTATCAATTGGAGCTCTGGGTTTTACTAAGGGTGGAGGCAAGACATGAATGTCACTGCTCTGGGAGCTCTGGATATAGCTCATGAGCCTCTCTTAGGGTACCTTTACACGCCGCGACGGCAGGCTGGAAACATCGCGCTACTTCGCGTGCACGAGCACGCCCGAACGGCTACAAACGGTCAACGCACCATCTTTACACGCCGCGATAAGGGGCGCTACGCTACGCTACATCTATAGCTAGCTACATCGCCGGGTGTCTCAAGTAGCCAGCTGTAGCGTAGCGTACCATGTTTACACACCTCTCCAACAAGCTACTATGGGCGGACCCGGTGCAGCAGGGATAGCACATAGGCGTGCAACAATCTTGGATTACGAGCCGTCCGTATGATGATAGGACAGCGCAATATCATCAGGATTGGCCAGGCATCGCAGGAGGCTGGTTAATACAGCACGCTCGAGCGATTGTGTAGTGTGACTGGTCAGCTCCTTAAATATCCCGCCCTATGCTGCGACTACCAATCATAAAGCAGGAGCGACCTCCAATGATCGCACATGGGGCGCGGTAACATGGCGACTGTGTCACGCCTTAGATACATGGCAGCCACATCGCCGGGTGTCCAGAGTTGCCTTCCGTCGCTTCTTTACACGCCGATACAGCTCGCTACAATCGGCGATGTTGCCTTAAGTTTATGAGCAGAGCCCATAAACAAATGTATCTGTCGCCGGCTGTAGCGTCGCCTCTTCAGACGCCGCTACTACAGGCGATATGGACGCTACAAGCTACAATTGTAGCTTGTCGCGCGATGTTTCCAGCCTGCCGTCGCGGCGTGTAAAGGTACCCTTAGTGCTTAATGTGGCTCTCAAGGTAAGAAAAGTCGGGAATCACTGGTCCACAGGATAACGCGAAACAAGACAGTAGGTTGGAGGGAAGGTTAAAGCCGCTCCAAAATAACTACTATAAAATATATTTGATTTACTGACAACAAATTCCGCAGTAATTATTATTGTATATATTTCAGGTTAGCTTCAGATTTTGAAACTTTTGAGTAAGAACCATAAAGTGGACATTTCTCAGGCTCTCAGCTTACTTCCTGATCTCTTAACTCTTATGGTGGGGTTAAACGTCCCGATATCGCCGCGATATCGGAGGCAACGCCGCGGGAGCGCGCATTTTTTGAGCGTTTTTACCGATATCGCATCGGCGGTTTACACGCTGCGATATCGGGAAACAACGTCCCTCCGATGTGTACGCCCACCAACCCAGTAACGACCATTTAACATGGGAGTTAATGGGTGAGGTGCGAGTACGCATCGGAGTTGGGCTGTCACACGCAGCGATCCTGCTACAACGGCCTTGCGATATCGGAAGTTGAATAGCTCAGCTATTCAACTCCGATATCCTTTTGGCATCGTTCCAGGATCGTGTTGTACGCTAAAACAGTACAACGCGCGCCCGATATCGGCTCCAACTCGCGACCCACGTGACTTTTTGTCGGAGTTGGGTCGGAGTTGGACGCCGATATCGCGGCGTGTAAACCAGATTGCCTTGTCGGCTTCTTACCGCCGATACGCTCGCACATATCGGAGTGCACGTAAGTAGAGCAGAGCCATCATTTTTGCGCGCTTTTCGCCTCTTCGATCGCCGCTTACTACAGGCGATATGGAACAAGCCTCTGCGCGATGTTACCACCTCCCTCGCAGTAGATTAAAGGACTTAGTGTTTAGTGTTCAAGTAAGAACAGTCTGGGTCTGTCCACACGATATCGCTACAAACGTGGTTGGAGGTGAAGGTCTAACAGCAACTCCGAAATACCTTTAGCAATATAGGATTTATTGACGCAAATTACCGCGATAATCGGTAAATTCGGTAGCCAGACTTTTTTGTGAGTTGGATCTAAAGTGGACGATTTCTCAGGCTCTCAGCTTACTTCCGATCTCTTAACTCTACTTTAAACTGATTGAGAGTTATTTCTGTTTACATGTTCATAGTGGAATAGATGTAAATGTGGGAATGTGAAAGACAAACAGGGTCAGATTCATTAAGACTGATGTGGAACACAGCAGTCTAAATGAAGGGGTTGATGAGAGTGATGCACCAAATACATTGAGAGGTACACGCCACGTCCTCTCAGTGGTGTCTGCCTCGTGCACCTCTCCAGAAACACTACTCCAGTCAAGGACTGAAATAACATTTCTGGCATGTTACATCGTAACATATGATGAATTTGTTAGGTACCATCACATTCTGTTCACTTTGCCAGAGCTGGTTGAGATTGATGTGAAAACAACAAAAATCACAATTTTTTTTCACAGCTTTACATTGTGCAAAATTGAGCTACTTGTGAAAGTGTTTTTTTCACCAGAAAACTGGTATAAATAAGGTGATTAATCAGCCCCATATGCTTTTCTAGATAGTCTGGCAACAAGTTATAAGGCTTGTAAAACAGCAGTGTCACTGTCTCAATCCATCTGACTTCATCAAAGCTACTGGGCATTTCAGATGAGTAGAGGTAGTCGAACCCACAGATGTTTGGGTTTGGATGGACTTTTTTAAAGTGCGGGTTAAGGACCAGACTTGACCCAAACCTCGGCTTTAGATTTATAAAATGGTGGCTTGGGGGGCTGTAGAAGAAAGGAAAATAGTGATTACAGCAGCAGCATTATAATTACCAAGGACCGCATGCTTGTAAGGCTGCGTTCACAGGCATAATTTTTGTGTCTTTTTACACGCGCTTTTCCAGCAAAAGCCATCTGCGTTTGCCACCAAAGTGAATGGAAATTCACTTTTGCCGTTCAGATGTGCGGTTTTTTCAGCCACGCTTTTGCGGGAGAAAGTGGCATAAAAAGAATGACCATGTCAAGTCTTTGGACAAATATGCGTGTGCTTTCTCCCATAGGCCCCATCACAAGGAGCTGGAATACGCATTGTTGTTCAGACAATGTGTGGTGCCTCAGCGGTCCGGTCGCCACTAAGGGGTACTGCACCCGCACTCGGGGGCAGTATTCCCGTCTGTGGAAACCAGGTTTGGTAAGTCCAGTCACCCGCAAGCACACCCAACACACCCGATCCCAGGGAGAAACGGGTGAAAACAGGTAGTGGGATGGCTCAGGCATCCTGTGGGATGACCGGGGGAGAAAGGTGGTGGGTAGACAGGGAGCAGGAAGTGGTCAGGGAAAAGAAAGGGACAAAGGAAAAACACCACAGGAAGTAGAGGTCAGTCGTCGTCGGAGCAACACAGGAGGAGAGGACAGAGAGAAAGGACCCAGAGGACTTGAGCAGTGATGAGGCTCGTCCCGGGTCCCGAGGCCAGAGACCATGAGGAGGCACAGGGAGCCCTAGGGGCACAGGTAGGAGCGATCCACCTATGCGCCCAAATCTGAAGTGAAGCAGAGGGGCAGGGCGAGAACCAGGGACTCTGCCGTGAAGGTGACGAGGAGACTCAAGCTCCAACCACAGAACCAGTGTCCACGAGATCTTGAGGAGCTGTGGCAAACTCCCGGCATTCCGCCGAGAAGGCAGCCGTACTAGGGCCAGGGGACACGGCAAGTTGCCCAACGAAGGCTAGTGGCTGCTGGATTGGGGCTCTGTGAACGGAGGCGCGTGCAGGAAGGAGGAAAACAGGCAGCGCTGATGAAGAGAGGCCCATGAGGGAAGGCACCCGAAAGGGGTGAACAGGACAAGCCATCCTGGTTACTAAGGACTACCCGGACCGCTACTGTACTGGAGCTGTAACTTGTCTTGCGTGTAGACGAGAGCTCAGTAAACTGGGTTTGGAACTCAGCATTGATTCAGATTGGTTATTTCCTGACTAAGGAGCGGTAGACTGCCACACCACGCGGGCAGCAGGAGCCTGCCCGGGAGAAGTCTTGATCCTGCCCTGCAGCCAGCTCAACCACGCTGGCTCTCCACGAACTCTAATATCCCTTTACTCTGAATGCCCTGAGGACCCCACTCCACCCATGGGGAGCGACACCATCCTAGCTGCCATTCCACTGTCCCCAGAGGTTCGGCCTGCAGCTGCGGCTAATAATAGCCGCATAACACGGGTGGCGTCATGACAACCACCCCCACAAATCCCTTTAATCCAAAAACACTTTTCCCCTTTTTATTGACCACTCATCCGGGTGGCCACGGACTTGGTCACACCACCGAGACAGCCCCCCAAGACACTAGAAGACGTCAAGAGAGAGAGGCCCGGCTCCGAGTACACCACGGCCCCCACTGGGGCGAGTCAAATGCCTTTTCCAGAGCCTATAATCGCTGGTGCTGCGGGAAGTGATGTTGTACGGGGGGAGAAAGAATCCTGTGTTCCTCTCCCCGTGTGACATGTCGGCCCTGTAGTTTCACTTTTGCAGTCTATCTACACACACTGTGAAAGCGAAATAAAACTTAACAAAATATATTAAAATGAAAAAAAAAGAAAAACTTACCTCTCCGCTGGCCGTCATGGGACCCAAGGGGATGATGTCCGATCGCTGCAAGGACCTTAATCTTCTGATCGGTCAGTAGCGATCAGCTGATGTTTCACATGACATCATCAACCGATCGGTTTAAACCGAACGGTTTTGGCAGGTGATTCAAACTGCTCAGCTGATGCTGAATCAGCTGATCGGTTTGCCGATGGTCAGCTGGTTCAGGTCCTACAGCGATTGGACGTGGATGCCTCGCATCCCGGGACACGCGGTGGAGAGGTGAGCATTTTTTTTATTTTTAATACCTATTGCTTTCTTTTAGTTCGCTTTCGCAGATACACTGCAAAAGTGAAAGTACACAGACATGTCACACGGCAACAGGATTATTCCTTCTTCCGTGTGACATCACTTCCCCTTGCACTCTTGGGGGAAAAATGCAGCTGTAAAAAAATGCGGTGTGTGAATGCACCGTGTTTTTTTTCCGGCTATATAGCGCGGCTGCAAAATGCGGGAGAACGCACGCGCAAAAAAAGCATCAATTACGCCGCGTGTGAACATAGCCTTACACCACTTTCGGGTCCCGCTCATTAACTTTCTGATTATTCACTGCCCTCTGACTCCAACAGCCAATCACAGATGCACACTCTCTGTGAAAGCATCTGTGATTGGCTGTTGTGCCCCCACTCATTGTGCAAGCGTTTGTGATTGGCAACCAACCTGCCATCCTAGTGGTGTAAAAATAAGTAATTAAAAAAAATTGCATATGGGTCCCATGTATTGTTGATTCTTAGGGCAGCTGGCTGCCAATCCCGACTGCCTGTTTTTTTCTTGGCTTGCAATGAAAAATACAGGGGAGCTCATTAGTTCTATTATTTAAATAAATAATGAAAAAAATAAGTGGGCTCCACCCTATTTTGTGATTGCCAGCCAAGGTAAAATCAGGCAGCTGGGGGTTGGTATTCTCAGTGTGGTGAAGCCCATAGCCTACAGAATAGGCCTGCAGCCTACAGAATAGCAGCCCGCCGATGGACAAGAAATTGAAGCATTCATTAGAAGCGCCACTTTCTGGCACATTACCTGGCTCTTCCTAATCCTCTGGTGCGGTGGCATCAGGGTGATAGAAGGGGTTAAAGGGGAACTCCAGTGAGAGAACTTTTTCGTACACTTCCGGCCCTCCTACATAATGAAGCAGAGCTGCAGTTCTAGGATCTGTAGATCACTTATAATTCCATAAAATCATACCTGCTCCTTTGCTCTAGCCACCACCTCAGCATGTATTTGTATCTGCTTGGTGACATGATTGCTATTTGAAGCCTGGACCCCTGTCACATAGGATGGTATATCAGGGGCTGCATTGTATGTGTGTGAACATGGGGCCGGTGGTCACGCCCCCTGCCATGCCTTATTCCCATACAGAACTGTGAGGGGGTGTGAGTGTAGTCCGATCTTGCAGCTCACAGCATCCATGCCCCTGACACACCTCCTCTTCTTTGCTTCTAGATGAAGCTGACAGGCTGAGATTTCAGTTCCCTGACTCGGGGGCTAGAGCAAAGGAGCAGGTATGATTTTATTGATTTAAAAGATAACTATAGATCCTAGAACTGCAGTGTACAGCTCTGCTTCATCATGTAGGAGGGCAGGAACTATACTAAAAAGTTTTCTCTCACTGGAGTTCTCCTTTAACCTCCCTAGCGTTATTCCCGAGCCTGACTCGGGGTTAACATTCACTACCAGAATCGTTAACCCCGAGTCAGGCTCGGGCTTACCCGCGTTCGCGGCAGATGCGGTAAAAAAACCGCATCTGCCGCACTTGCCGCATAGCTGCCGCACTTGCCGCACTTGCGGCGCGGTTGCGGCGCGGTTGCGGTAATCTGCTTAGTAAAGGGAACCTAAGTGACATACACTTACATGCCTGCGTTCTTCTGGGGGTCTCCCTGTGTGTGCTGGGACTTGTGGGCTGTGCCCATCATGGCTGCTCTCCCCCTCCCTTATGCACGGCCCCTCTCAGCCTGCTATTGTGATGTGAGGCTGATCGCGTCATAAAGGGGCGGGCTACCGGGATGCCGCGATTGAGCCCCGCCCCTTTATGACGCGATCAGCCTCACATCACAATAGCAGGCTGAGAGGGGCCGTGCATAAGGGAGGGGGAGAGCAGCCATGATGGGCACAGCCCACAAGTCCCAGCACACACAGGGAGACCCCCAGAAGAACGCAGGCATGTAAGTGTATGTCACTTAGGTTCCCTTTACTAAGCAGATTACCGCAACCGCGCCGCAACCGCGCCGCAAGTGCGGCAAGTGCGGCAGCTATGCGGCAAGTGCGGCAGATGCGGTTTTTTTACCGCATCTGCCGCGAACGCGGGTAAGCCCGCTTTTTGTTGATTTTTTTGCAAAGAAACAGACCGCCAGGGAGGTTAATGACAGCTCAGTATAGACAGCTGTCACTAAGCCCAGATTGGTAGAATCAGGCTTCTATGAGACCCAACCAATAACAATTCTATAAAGAATACGGTAAGTAAAAAACAGACACAGAAAAATCTTTTATTTTAAATAAAAACACAGAAACCCTTTTTCACCACTTTATTAACTCCCCAAAAACAAAGGTCTGAAGCAGTCCAACACACAATGTCCCTTGACAAACCTGGCTCTGCTACACCCAGAGGCTGCAGCGATGAAACAACTGTCCTATCGCTGCAGTCTCTGGGTTCACACTGACAGCAGCGGGAGAGCAGTGACGTCACTGAGGGCTCTCCGAAACTGTGAACTCATTTCAACCTGCTGATGCATTGCCACCAGGTGTGCCACCTTGTCCCGCAAACACCGGAGACTTGGAAAATATAATGCTTCTGTGTAATCACCATTTTTCTTTTTTTTTACAGGCCTCCCTACCAAACCTGAACAGTAACACAGTCTTGTTGTTTGGTATGTACAAGAGCGCGCACAAGGGAAGAGAGTTCAAAGGAGGGACCACAGAGGGGAGAAGACAGCACATAGGGGAGAGAGACTGCATACAGGGAAAGAGCATACAGGGGGAAGACCGCTCAAAGGAGAGAGCACATGAGCCGAGAAAAACAGCACAGGGGGGGAAGACAGCACATATGGGGAAAGCGCATGTGAAGAGCGAGAGAGCGCACAGAGGGGAAACAGGTCAAAGGAGAGAACACATTGTTAGACTGTAAGCTCTTATGAGCAAGACTGTCATTATTTTGCTCTAATTATTGTATAGTATTATGCTTTATATTGTATTGTATTGTTTTCTGTATTGTATTGTATTGTACTTTCTGATAACAGTTTCTTATGATTGTTTAAACATGAACCTCCGTATTGTGAAGTGCTATGGAATATGTTGGTGCTATATAAATAAAGATTATTATTATAATCATTATTATTAACACATAGGGGAGAAGACAGTACAGTGGGGAGGGAGACAGGCAACGCGCCCAATGCCACAGAGCCCGCTCCCATTGTGACGTCACCACCCTCCCGATGCAATAGCATCTGGCCCCCATCTAGTAATACATAACCACCATAAAGGTAATACATAATGATTAAAAATCCGTAATACAATAAATCACAAATGGTATGCAAATATATTGGTAAAATAAAAGACCATTAATGGAAGATACCAAATATATACCCTAAAGTACCTGGGCAAACAAAAAGTGGACATAATAAGTCCACATAAGGGACTAAAAAAATGGTTAATGGCTAAATAGGAAAATATTGATACCAAATTTACAAAATTCTATGTACAAGATGGGGTAAATAAAGTACGGTATTTGTACAAAAGGGATAACAAGTCCAAAATAGGGAATAGGTGAAAAATAAATAAATAAGGAAATTATGTGCACACTACCTGGACCTGGAAGGAAAAGCAGTAAAAAGAAACTGCCCAAATCATAACTTTTTTGACTAAGAGGGCACCATTCATTTTCAGTTTAACGAAGAAGTGAACAAAATATTGCACTGAGCTTCTACAAAATGGTTATTTTTTTCATTCAGCCATTTAGGTAGCTCATACATAAGTTAAGCAAAAGGAAAAACAACGTAAAATCAAATAAAAAACAATTTATTAAGTACAATTCCAGCGACTAGGCAAAAAGTTAAAAGAATGGCACTGCAAGAGCTGTCATCCACATAAAGAGTACACAACAATGTTGACAAGGGTATACAATAATATATAATAAAACCATATGTGTCCAATATACAGTCAATTTATATGGTTCCATTAAGGACATATACAGAATGCTATAATATACAACAGAATGCCACAAGAGTATAAGGTGCAAGTGCAGAGGTTCAAACCGTATGGAAATCTCATATGTGGCCAAACACAGAGACATCACATACCCTTAAGTCTATAGACAGCAACAAGGTGCACAGCAGAAAGTTAAAGATACGCTGGCACTCACTCATTCCCCAATAGAGCAGAGTAGAGCTGTGCCACTCCGCCATTTCCCTGCGGCTTTAAATGCTCCCGGTGTCCGAAAACCGGAAGCCGGTAACCGGAAATCATCATCGCACATGCGCAGTGACGAATGGTATACGTCACCACTAGCTATAGCCCGAGCCTCTACTGCGCATGCGCCAGAGCCAGGACGCGTCACCGGTGAAACTGCACATGCGCAGGAGGCAGATCGGGTGAGAATAGTGGGAAAAAACTGCAGACGCGTCCCACAAATCCCTGGGAACATGTAAAATTATTATTATTTATTTACATAGACCATTAATTCCATGTTGCCGTACATGGGAGGGGTTACATACAAAATCATATATATCAATTGCCAAAATACCAATACATAAATAATGTCCCAGAGGTCACAGAATCAATGTATGGAGTAGGACTTGCTTCTCCAGCGGATTATTTCTCCAATAGCCCCGTTCATATAGGGTGGTGAATTTGCGCAATAGCGGCAGGAGACATGATAGGCAGCCAGATGAATTAAAATCCAAAAACAATGTCATAAGGAGAAAATCTATATACAGTATACAAACAAGGGCCAAAAGAGAAATAGAAGAAAAAATAGGGATTAGTAGAGAGCACAGAGAGACAGATAGCCAAAGCACACCCACCACAAATCACAAAAATGAAGAAAAACATCGGCTCTCATTCAGACCCTTGGGAGATAGAGTATCCAGTCGGTAGATCTACTTAGCCTCTAATTGGGCCAGGAATTTTTTGAGATCTCCACCCCTGATACCGCCATGTAACACATCTATACCACTGACCCTCAGGGAGGATGGATCACTGTTATGGACCTTTTTAACATGGCGTAGTAGTGTTTTCAACTGTGTCATGTCAGTTATAGATTCGCAGCGCCAATGGGCACCGCCTCTTGTCTTGATCGTGTTGTATACATGTGTAAAGGGGTTCCACGTCTGCCGACACTATGAGCATATCCTTATCCACAAGGATGCCGTTGACCCTATTGAGGATGTCTGTCGTGTCTTTGATGTATGATGGAGGGTCTCTACCAAAGGTTTAAGACGGTAATCCCCAAATTTGGTCATTGGATCACAGAGATCCCCTTATGCCAGACACGATCGGACGCCTCGGTGGATTGAGATATCCTTGTGGAGTTTCGGTAACAAATAAAACGGGACATCTTAGGGCTGGACACAAAGAGACCCTAAGACATTGTGTATAAGGCCCCCCTCAACTGCGCTGTCCAATATGTCCCTTAGTTGTTGTTGGAATTTAAGTAGAGGACTACAGGGCAATCTGGAATAAGTAGCTCTATCCCTCAATTGTCTCAGGGCTTCCTTCTCATATTTCTGTATGGGCCAAACCACATTGTTGCCCCCCTTGTCGTGGGTTTGAAGACTACATCACGCAGCGATCTCAGTTCTTCTAGAGCAGCCCTCTGGCTGTATTTAAATTATCTGGTCTTTTCTGATGGTGCATACTCCTGAATCACTGTAACAAGCTTCTTAAAAATATCCACCACTGGACAGATGGACAATGGGGGAAACTTTGTGGAACCGGTAATAAGTTAGGAGGGAACCTACCAGTGGTTTGAGTGCTGCTTTCCTATTGAGTTCTTCCAAGTTTAGCAATGCCTCTTCTTCTGCAGTAGTCTAAGGATTAGAATCAAGCTTTCTAGAATGCAACCTTTTTAAGATCAAACGTCTAACGAAAAGGTGTACATCCGTCTCTGGAGAGAAAAGGTCAAAGCGATTAGTGGGTGAAAATGAGAGTCCAAGGGACAGAACCTCAATCTGGGGCCCAGTCAACACACGAGATGATAAATTAACTACCTGCAATTTGTTAGGTTCCTCTTATTTTTCCCCTTTCCTTCACCATCTCTGTGTTGGCTGCTCTACGATGGGGGTCCCTCCCAAAATTTCAGAGACTGTAGATCTAGATCGGGAATTTTGGTTACGTGATGGTCGGCGACCCCTCTCAAGGGTTACTCTCCATCTATAGACCTGATTAGTCTCTCTTTCAGGTCATGTTTGTACTTTTTAAATTTGAATTCCCGTACTTCTTTCTCCCATTTGCTAGTATCCCGTTCAACCTCCTATTTAAACTTGGTCAAACTCTCAGGAGTCGATTTCTCTTTAATTGCTCCCTCCATAGCCTCAAGTCGTAATTCGATAGATTCTAAAGTTTATTAACTATTTAGTTTGAATAATTATTCAAGGAAGCCCCTACATAATTCCTTCCAGCTTGCCTGAAGTCCTCGCACTCCACCTCAAAGGAGGGGAAAACCTGGACACACTGACCCCTTGGTATGAGGTCATTGTCTAAATATCTGGTGAAGAGGGTCTTATTCCACCAGATACGGATCCTCGTACAGAGCAGATCCTTGTAGTCGGAAATCAAAGTGGTGAGTGAACAATCGCCATTCTTCTCCTGCTGAAGAAGCAAGTCCTACTCCATACATTGATTCTGTGACCTCTGGACATGTTATTTATGTATTGGCAATTTGGCAATTAATATATATGATTTTACATGTTCTCAGGGATTTGTGGGACGCTTCTTGGGTTGTTTCCCATGTGCTCGCCCGATCCGACTCCTACATATGTGCGGTTTCCCTGGTGACGCGTCCCCGCACCGGCGCATGCGCAGTAGAGGTTTGGGCTGTAGCTAGTGGTGATATATACCATTCGTCACTGCGCACGTGCGATGACAACTCCGGTTCCCGGCTTTCGGACGCTGGGAGCATTTAAAGCCGCAGGAAAATGGCAGACCGGCGTGGCTCTACTTAGCTCTATCGTGGAATGAGTGAGGGCCAGCCTATCTTTAACGTTCTGCTGTGCACCTTGTTGCTGTCTATAGACTAAGGGTGTGATGTCTCTGTGTTTGGCCACATATGAGATTTTCATAGGGTTTGAACCCCTGCCCTTGCACCTTATAATCTTTTGGCATTCTGTTGTATATTATAGCATTCTGTATCTGTCCTTAATTAATGGAACCATGTAAATTGACTGTATATTGTACACATATGGTTTTGTCTATATGTTATTGATACCCTCGTCAACATTGATGTGTACTCTTTATGTGGATGACAGCACTTGCAGTGCCATTCTTTTAACTTTTTGTCTAGTCACTTGAATTGTACTTAATAAATTGTTTATTTGCATAATACTTCGTTTTTCCTTTTGCTTAACTGATTTAGTTGAAGTACCTTTGTGCACATGGTTTGATTTAAAGTCTCCTGAGAGGTACAAAGACAGCACCGGGAGTAGAATTGTAATTGAATATGCTCTGTGGGGTATTTTGTCTAATGGCTCATAATGTACATAAGTTAAAGAAAAATAAGTTAAAAAATCGTCATCACTTTGACAAACGAGCTCACAGATATCGGAGGAATTGGCTGATCTATTGTGTATAAGAACCTACCAATTCTCTCTGATAGGTGAAGTTGGGGAGAGATGCGTCTCTCCTGTTCAATTTTAAAAGTCAATCCTCAAGATTAACTAATTATAAATAAATGCTAATTGTATTTTAACACTGAAAGAAGCCAAATAGAAAACGGCATCGATGTGTGCATTATTTGGCAATGGTGGCGGAAAAGGCTGAAATACCATTGATGTCTTAATAATATACTAACCAGAGAGTGAACATATTGGAAAGTGCAAATTAATTCCATGAGATTATGACAAATAATAAATGTCATTACATTTTCTTTACATAAATTCAATGACACAGGTGCATCATTGAAGTAGTGAAGGTGAGTAACGTTGATTATGTTATTTTAAACCAGAGCAATGGCGATAGGTTTAAAAAAATAGGGATAAAAAAAACATTTTATCCTCGCTAAATAGACCAAAGGAGTACTGTACATTGTGTCAAATGCAGTTTTCTGTACAGTAATGCAAATGTTGCTTTCCTACCCCTTTAGGGTGAGTACTTATGATTAGTGATGAGCGAACCCGAACTATAACATTCGGGGTCTGTACAGAACACCTAGTGTTAGTGCACAGATCCCGAACACGGGCTTCTCTGGGAAACCCGTGTTACAGTAAGGGTCCGGGGGCTGTAAAACAAAGCACATTATTAATAAACATTATCATTATACTGACCTGGTCCCGCCGTCCTGCCATCTCACTGTCCCAGCTGCATCTACTTCCGGGGATATTCACTGCACTGTTGAGAATAGGCAGTTCTCAGCAATGTTCGCGGTGATCTCAGGGGTCACTTGTGTTTTGGCTCAGCTATGAACTCGATTGACCTCTGACTGGCACTGTCAGTCTCAGCTTGCTTTTCATTCTGGCAGACGCTTGACTGTTCAGAGAGATGAAGAATAGCTGAACATGCTCTGCCTATGGACTACGTCGGGAGGAAGGTTTTTTGTAATTAAATATGGAGTTCCTTAATGCGTTTTTTTGTTTTATTTGTAATAAAAAAATTATCTGTGTTGTGCTTTTTAATGTTTACTAGAAATTCATGGTGGCCAGTAGTGTAAAAATAAATAAATAATTCGGGTGCCAGGTGATGGTAGGATCAACTGAGTTCATGTCAACCGATTACCTTTCACACAGCACCTGGCTGTCATTCCATGCCTGTTCATCTCTGCCAGCATACATCTTTGTCTGTTGGCAAAGACATAGAGTGCTGTGCAAATTAATTGGGACAAAGCATTTTTTAAGTAAAATCGTTAGTTTGTTACCAGTAAGTGATTCAAACCAGTTTTAACTGCTTTGAACAGGTGTGAGTGTACAACCTTGAGTAACAAAATGTAGTTTGACTGGTTTTAGTCAGAAAATAACAGCTAGCTGCCCCCTCAGCTTCAGTTGAGTGCTTGATTCTGTGAGGAGTGGTTTAGTGTACTTTTTCTCTCAGTGTGACTCGTGCCTGTAAAAATGGATGTTACTCCACGGAGGAGGTTTCTAGAATTATTATCGTAATGAACATACAAGTCTGACTGTAAGAGAAATCGCTCCACTGTTGGTATTGGAAAATCTACCGTTTCAAGAATAATTCGCACACACAATGATACTGGATCGTTTTCGTCAAAACAAAAAGTGAAATGTGGAAGATAAAGGAAATTGACACAAAGAACTGATAAAACACTTACCAGCAATTTTAAAACTTTGCAAGAAAAACAAGTAAAGACTTTCTTTGTCCCAATTAATTTGCACAGCACTGTAGCAGAGCTGAAGAAGATCTGGATTACGTCGAGGAAAGGTTTTTTTTGTAATTAAAGTTCCTAAATGTGTTTTGTGTTTTATTTCTAATAAAAACATTTTTTCTCAGTATTGTGTTTTTTTTGTTTTTTTTACTGTTTACTAGAAATTCATGGTGGTCATGTCCAATTAGGCTTTACATTATGAATTTCAGTCTTAGGCTGCTTTCACATAACGATTTTCAGTCATCCGATTGTATCCGTTTCAAAAGGATCGGACCCCATGTTCCCCTATCGGATGGGATCGGATGTGCCACTATTGGCATCCGATTTTGGCACCATCCGATTTAATCACGGTCACAAAATCGTAGCCTGCTACGATCTTGTGTATGTGACTCACATCGGACAGCATCGGATCACTGCTGATCCAAGGCTGATCCGAGGGCCCACAACATGGGAGCCTATGGACATCGGGTCCGAGTTCACCTCGGATCCGATGTCGGCTCCGTATCCCCTGTCTTTCCCTGCTTCTGCTCCTCCATCTTCTTCCTCTCCTATGCTATTCTGTGCCCTCGCTCCTCTATTTTGTGCCCCCACTATTCTATCCTCATCTATCCCTATCCTGTCCCCTGTCCTCTCCCTGTGTGTAAAAAAATTTAAAAAAACTCCTCCCGGAGGATACATCACCTGTCACCGGCTCCCACGCTGCAGCACCATCAGGGCAGAAGAGCCTGTGATGATGTCACAGATCCGTCAGCTGACGAGTCATGTGACCGGATCTGTGACATCATCACAGGTCCTTTAGCCCTGATGGTGCTGCAGTGTGGGAGACTTTGACAGGTGATGTATCCTCCGGGAGGAGGTTTTTTCATTTTTTTACACACAGGGAGAGGACAGGGGACAGGATAGGGATAGATGAGGATAGAGAAGCTGGGGCACAGCAAAGAATAGTGGGGGCACAGAATAGAATAGGAGAGGGAAGAAGATGGAGGAGCAGAAGCAGGGAAAGACAGGGGACCGCAGGATCCACAAGGATCCTGCATAGGATCGGATCGGATGGCTATTTGCCATCAGATTGCAGGGATCCGTGTGGATTCGTGCCTGTCCGTGGGATCCCCCTTCAAAGTCGGATCCCACGGACAGGCACAAAAACTTTATGTGAAACCAGCCTCAGTACCTGCTGAGAATACAAAGCTGGTATTAATCCCATTATTACCCAACGTGTCACCCCCCACCAGGGCTGCTGGAAGAGCTGAGTAAAGCTCCTGGAAATGGAGCTACAATGAAGGAGCCATTTTTAGTGGTGACTGGTAAACCCGAAATTCATGGCACCAAGCGAAATTAGACCTGGACACCATGAACTTCTAGTAAACATTAAAAAAACACAACACAGAATTTTTTTTTTTATTAGAAATAAATCAAAAGACATATTTAGAAACTCCATCTTTAATTACAAAGAAAATCTTCCCTCTGACATAGTCCATAAGCAGAGCAGGTTCAGCTATGCTTAATTGCTCTGAACAGACAAGCGTCTGTCCAGAGCGACAAGCAGGCTGAGACTGACAGTGACAGTCAGGGGTCAATCGAGTTCATAGCTGAGCCATGAACTTGGGTGACCCGGACATCACCACGGACATTGTTGAGAACTGCCAAGTTCTCAGTAGTGCAGTGAATATCCCCAGATGTTAATGAGCGGCCCCGGAAGTAGACTTATTTGAAACAATTCAACTGATTATTGATAAAAGACTACAGGTGAGTGGATCGATATGATACAAATTGTCTTTGAATTGAACTTCCTGAATTTTTACAAGCGATGCAGGGCACTATTCTAACAGCAAGCTCTTTTTTTGGCCTGCGAGCCATGTGGTACGAGCACTAGCACTCTGAGGCAAAGCACATCACAGGTGAGAATCAGGTGGTTGACTCAGGAGCTGAAGCCATTTCAACACAGAGGTAACTGTGAGAATAGCAAACCTAATACAAATCCCCCCAAAAAGGAGTTCAATACAATCCTGGGAGACCTCCAAATATTCTACACATCTTTTATGAGATAATTTGTAGTATTGAGATTCGCAGAGGATTTATTCGTCAAACATCTAATTTTTTGGGAAAGTTCTATGAAGGTGGTAAATAATAATTTCAAAAGATTCATCTTGAAATATATTTACATTTTACATTGTTAAATAGGTTGAGAAAAAGACATACGGTAGGACTATAACGCTTAACAATTCTCCAATAGTTATACAGTCTCTAACGTTAGATTATTTATAACCCACAATACTATTTGTTATCATAAAAGCATCCAGGCCTATTTTAAGTGGTTGATATAGTATCTGCCAATCATTACCTCTTGAGGTATGGCATTTCTCAGTCTGACTCATTTACAGTGAAAGATCATTTTGAATGACCGTTCTTAAAGAGGACCTGTCACCAACCACACATGGTGATCTCATTACAGCACTGAATGCAGCATGTCTGCTGCATCCAGGCAAGGGGTCCCCCAGCCCTTGAGCCCCCCCTGTAACGCAAGATAATACACTTTGAAAACTTACGTATTGGAGCCAAATAGGAGGTGGCTTATGGCTGGAGCCAAAGGGCAGTTTCACACCCCCTGCATGTTTCATCTGCCCACTGCCGCCTCCCTGATGCCAATCATTGTTTCCGTCGTCTGCAGCACAACACAGAGCTTATTGCAGTAATGGCCGCTTAGCCCCGCCCCCTGTGGTGACGTCACCGCCTTTCCCCGCCCTGCTCCATGGTTAACATGGAGCAGGGCGGGTATAAGCGGTGATGTCACTGCAGGAGGTGGGGCGGCCGGCCTCCTGCTCTAACATCACCCGCCTTTCCCCACCCTGCACCATGTTAACCATGGAGCAGGGCGGGTATAAGCGGTGACGTCACTGCAGGGGGCGGGGCTAAGCGGCCATTACTGCAATAAGCTCTGTGCTATGCTGCAGATGAGGGAGACAATGATTGGCATCAGGGAGGCAGTGGTGGGCAGATTAAACATGCAGGGGGTGTGAAACTGCCCTTTGGCTCCAGCCACAGGCCACCTCCTATTTGGCTCCACTATGTAAGTTTTCAAAGTGTATTATCTCGGGGTACAGGGGGGGCTCAAGGGCTGGGGACCCCTTGCCTGGATGCAGCAGGCATGCTGCATTCAGTGCTGTAATTAGATCACCATGTGTGGTTGGTGACAGGTCCTCTTTAAAAATGCTCGTTTCACGATTATCTTGTAGTGTTAATAGGCTGCGATTATCAGATTAGTCAGCAAAATGATCGTTCATTTGGTGGAATGTGCAGTGCGAAAGAAGTTCTCATCATTCTAGGGTATGCACCATTGTGTGTAAATAGGACTCACATTACTAAGAACTCGCACCGAGTGATCTATTATAGATCGTTCAGTCGCAATTTTTATTTTGGTCCGCCTTTGTGAGCAGGCTAATAACACAGTTGCTTATTGGTAAAGGTTTACCATCTGGCAGTCATATTGTGCCACCGCTCCGTCCATACAAATGGACCCTAACTGTAAGGAACCCTTTATTATTTAGTGGCCAGAATCAACTTTCATAAACATCTAATGTCCCCCAGGCTTTTGTAATGTCTTTAGAAAGAATAAGTCAAGTGGTGGCCCTTGTTATTGACTACACATGGATTTATATACAGTATAAATGAGATTGCCTTTCAGACATCTTTATTCTAAAATAAACCAATATTTTGTAATCTCTCACAATAGCAGAGGCCCTCAATCTCACTTAATAATCTAGTTTTCCACCTTTTTTTTTTTGTAAATATATTTTTATTGAAAAATTTTTAATTTAGAAAAAGTACAAAACAGTACAGTAAAGCATATATAACTGTATAATTCCAGTAGAGAATGGTATGAATAGAGTTAATGAACCAAAAACCAAACCGTATAGTTCAAGGTTTTCCACCTTTTAACTGGGTCTAAGGTTTGCTGTATCATTTTTAAAATGTGGAGCTGAAAACTGATTCCATATTTTAGATGAACAGGTGATTTAAAGAGGGAAAATGATACATCGGGATCACAGGATTTTCTTTCTTTTTAAACACCTTAAAAAAGAGAGAGAGAGAGACCGGACAAGTAAATACACTTTGGGAATGCGCAAGTTTGGGACAAGAAAATACATACTGGGCATGCTCAGTTTGGAGAATCGGATCCATTTGGTCAGATATGCCCCTTTCCAGATGCGTCCACAGTTGGATCACATTCTATTTGTGGACACATCTGGAGCCATCTGCAGGCATCAGGCTTTTAGGCAAGTCGCAAAAAGGCTACATCATGCGTCCAAGGAGGATGTAAAAAAATCTGATTTGGTAGGATCAGGCAGAAACCTGGTGCCCCTGCATGTGCATGTGGCCCCATTTTCAGTATATGGACACATGCTTGATCAGGAGGCTTCAGGATTTGGACAGATTAGAATGCAATACAAAAAATGCACGTGTGAAACCACTCTTACTTGTAACCAGAATATCTGTCCTTCTGCTCTGTAATCTCGAGTATATTTCCATTTAATATATATACAGCAATAGGATTACTCTGTCCTAGATACATTAGTCTACAGTTAACAACATTAAACCTCATCTGCTGTTTTTGCCTATTGCAATCTTATCCAGATAATTTTGAAATCTTATACTATCAAGTTCAGATTTTATTATCCTTCATAGTTTTGTGTCATTAGCAAAGACTTCAGGGCAACTTCACACTGCGGTCAGGTCCGGTCCGGGGCTGTCAGGGATGAACCTGACAGCCCCGGACTGGATCAGTACACAGAACTGGAGGGCTAAATTGTCCTCCGTCCGTGTGCAGCCGCAGATAGGTCAGGACCGCGGCGCCGCGGAAGGAAATGAGGAGCAGAGCAGAGGACGGGCACCTGCCTGCTCCACTGCCGGGGCCACATCACTGGGATAGAGAGCACACAAACTCCTGGGGATCTGCGATCAGCTGGAACAAGCTCCCAATACTGACAGTTCCTGGGATCTCCCTCCAGGGCAAGTGGGCGTAAGGTGCAGCATCTCCAGAGGAGCATGATCGGGCAGATCGGCTCCCAGGATCCCGCAGCCCTGCTGTGATCTCTGCTTGAAGGACCCCTGCTGTGGTCTATGTGATCTCTGCTCACCGGATGCCTGTGATTTCTGCCTCTCCAGCACATACCTGTGAACCAGACTGATACCGCCGCACACTGACACCACTGAACACCGACACCGCCGCTCACAGACACCTCCGCACACAGTCATCGCCGCACACAGACACCGCCCACACAGACAGCACAAACACTCGCACACAGACACCACTGAACACCGACATCACTGCACACAGACACCGCACAACCGACATGACACCGCCACCGCACAGACACTGCCACCAGCACAGAACTCCACATAGAACACACACACACACACCGCCACATACTGACACCATGGAACACCAACACCGCCGCACCAGACACCACTGAACACCGACACCACCGCACACCGCCACAGACACCGAGACACACCGACACCGAGACACACACCGACACCACCGCTGAACCCCGACACTGCTGCACACTGACACCGCTGAACACTAACACCACTGAACACAAACACCGCCGCACGCAGACACCGCCGCACACAGACACCACTGAACACAGACACCGCTGAACACAGACACCGCCGCACACAGACACCGCCGCACACAGACACCGCTGAACACAGACACGCTGAACACTGACACTGCTGCACACCTAAACCGCCGCACAGACACCACTAAACACCGACACCGCTGCACACTGACACCACTGAACACTGACACCACTGAGCACAACACACCACTGCACAGACACCACATCACAGACACCGCCGCACTTCGACACCACTGGACACCACTGCACACCGACACCACCGCACAGACACCACTGAACACCGACACCGCCACACCCAGACACCGCCGCACACTGACACCGCCAAACACCGAAACTGTTGCACCCCGACACTGCTGCAAACCGACACTGCTGCACACCGACTTTCGCTGAACACCGACACTGCTGCGACACTACTGAACACTGGCACTGCTGTACACCGACACCACTGAACACCACACCACTGCACAGACACCACATCACAGACACCGCCGTCATTCGCACCACTGGACACCGCTGCACACCGACACCACCGCACAGACACACTGAACACGACCACCGCAGCACACCCAGACACCGCCGCACACTGACACCGCCAAACACCGAAACTGTTGCACCCCGACACTGCTGCAAACCGACACTGCTGCACACCGACATCGCTGAACACCGACACTGCTGCGACACTACTGAACACTGGCACTGCTGTACACCGACACCACTGAACACTGGCACTGCTGTAGGTATTTACTATATAATCGTCTAATTCTGTCTGTTTGTCTGTAATGGAAATCCTGTGTTCCTAATTGGTCACGCCAGACAAATCATCGACAGGCGCTGTCCAGCCGCGAATTGGTGCGGGATTTAAACCCAGCTTCGCATTGCATTATTCTTAAATCTTCATAAATAAACTACAGACATATTCTAGAATACCCGATGCATTAGAATCGGGCCACCATCTAGTCTCTTATAATGGCCTCAAACATTTTACACAAGATTGATGAGGGCACTTATTGAACAGTACAGTAGTTATTTGGATCAATCTTTTATCTTTCTTAAATATCGGTACTATGTCAGCCATCCTCTAATCTTGTGGCACCGACCATTTTACAAGAGAGTCAAAGAAGATGAGATGCAGCAGTCTGTCACTTACTAAGCTGAACTTGCTCAAGAAGGATGAATGTTATCTGACCAGCTTATCTCTATAAGAGACCCATTCAAACAACTTCTTATTAGATACAAATAAATTCCAAATGTAAATTATACAAATAGGTGCATAAAATATTTGTTACTTATTATGTACATTATAAGTATTATGTAAATATATTCAGTTTAGGAGATATTCTGACTATAGATCTGTTGCCTAGTACAAAGTAAACTGAACAAAGTTATGTCATTATTTGGTACGAAAATGACAGTAATGCTGATGGAGACTCCAGGTCCAGACATGGGGAAGTGTAGAGAAAGTCTTCACTCAGTCTTGTTTTACCTGTCTGCCGATTAATGAGGTAAAGCAAAACACAAGTGTTAGGTTTGGTGTACAAATACTTTACACACTTACATGACAATACATTCTTCACAGAGCAGTGCAACTCTAATCCCTGACAGCAGCATTTAATTGGGATACACACTGATGCTTACCCCCACTGGCTCCCATCAGTCCAATGGGTTATTATGATACCCAGGGTCTCCTAAAGGCCACCGTCATTTTCATCTTGTGAAGCTCAGTCATTTACTATATTGTGCAATACCATGATATTGCAGTATATAGTATAAGCAATCAAATCATCAGTGGGATGAGCAGACCCAAACTTTAAAAAAAAAATTGTTCGGGTTTGGAGTTTAGGTGCTTTACGAACACAAATCACTAAGAGAGCATCGCTGTGCTTGGGTACACTCTGTGCCCGGCCCAGTGTGAGCCGCTTGCATTGTTTGAGTGGCTGCAGTGGGGGAGAAGATCAGCGTTATTAGATACAGTGTGTACAAAAAAAAATAATAACACGACAAAACCCCGCCCTCCCTAATGCTTTGCTTATGGCTGACTGTATGTGGGTGGAAAGCCAAACTGCCCAATCAGTAACTTCCAATGAAGTTCGAGTCATATTCCGGTCCAAACAGAACTTTTTATAAAGTCCAGCTGAACCCCAGAACCTGAACTTTCATGTGTACACTCATCTCTGTTGCTGGTTCAAGATCCCTCAGGGAACCATTAATTTTTTGTAACAATTTTGGCAAAAAAATTAACACAGCTGCAATGTGTGAACACAGCTTAAAGGGAATCTGTCACCTAATCTAGCCCTCCTAACCTATGAATACCTGTCCCTGCAGCCTAAAACTACTATAATACCCATCCCAGTCTGACATTTTATGGATGTGTGTACAAGCTGAATAAATCATTTAGTACACTTACATTTTATTTGTCAGCTGGGCGTTCCCCTGGAGGTCTTTGTTGGGTAGGCAGGGTCTCCTAGGCCGCGCTGCCCCCGCCTCGGTGCTAAATTGACACCCTGATGGCCGTAATTGTGGTGTCAGAGCGTGGGCATGTTTGATTTTCCCCATCTCTGGCCGCATCACTGTGATGCAGCGGGTCACGTGATGCCTGTATCCGGTGACGTAGGGCTGGGTGCACTCAGTGCACAGGTGGCCTTCTGCGCATGAAAATTTTCCGAGTCTTTGGAAGTGAATTGTGTTCCCCAGACGGGAGCTCGGTTCGAATGCCCTTTTCATTTCTATTTTGCTGTTCATACCACATCTCATTGCAGGGGAGGAAGTAAAACATTATAGACATTATAGCAAGGGATCAAAAATGATTCTTTCTCTGAGGCAAAACATTTTTTTAAAAACATGAAGGGAAATGTTTTACCTCACAAATGAAAATCAGCTATGATCCTGTGATCTAATGTCTATATACTCTTTTACTTCCTTCGCAGCTTAGGATATGACCAAAGGAAACTTCTCCAGTGTGACTGAAGCCCAGCTCTCCGTCCTCCTGTCACGATCTCACCTCACCACCTGCGCCCTTGACCCACTCCCCTCCCATCTCATCCCAAACCTCACCGCTGTCCTCATCCCCGCCCTAACCCACCTTTTCAACCTATCACTCACTACTGGCATCTTTCCCTCATCTTTCAAACACGCCCTGATCTCACCCATCCTCAAAAAACCCTCCCTCGACCCTTCATCAGTCGCCAACTACCGCCCAATATCTCTTCTCCCTTTCGCATCAAAACTACTTGAACAACACGTCCACTCCGAACTGTCCTCCTACCTATCCTCCTGCTCCCTCTTCGACCGCCTACAATCCGGTTTCCGACCTCACCACTCCACCGAAACAGCCCTCACTAAAGTCACCAATGACCTACTGACTGCAAAAAATAAAAAACACTACTCTGTCCTCCTCCTCCTCGACCTATCCGCCGCCTTCGACACAGTCGACCACTCCCTCCTACTCCAAATCCTCAAATCCCTTGGCATCACCAACCTCGCCCTCAACTGGATCTCCTCATACCTCACGGACCGCACCTTCAGCGTCACCCACTCCCACACCTCTTCCTCGTCCTACCCCCTTACTGTCGGCGTCCCCCAGGGATCGGTACTGCGACCGCTACTTTTCTCCATCTACACCCTTGGTCTAGGTCAACTCATTGAGTCCCATGGCCTCCAGTACCATCTCTACGCCGACGACAACCAGATCTACCTCTCCGGACCTGACATCTCCTCCCTCCTGTCAAAAATTCCCCAATGCCTGTCCGCCATCTCATCTTTCTTTACTGCTCGCTTCCTCAAGTTGAACATGGACAAAACAGAGTTCATTGTCTTCCCCCCCAGCCACCCTCCCCCTCTACCAGACCTGTCTATCCTAGTCAATGACTGCTCCCTCTCCCCAGTCCCCCTTGCAAAGTGCCTCGGGGTCACCCTAGACTCCTCCCTCTCCTTCAAGCCCCACATCCAAGCCCTCGCCACCTCCTGCCGACTCCAGCTCAAGAACATTTCACGTATCCGCCCGTTTCTTGGTCATGACACTGCCAAAACCCTCAACCACGCCCTCATCATCTCCCGCCTTGACTACTGCAACCTACTGCTCACCGGCCTCCCTGCCTCTTCCCTCGCCCCCCTCCGGTCTATCCTAAACTCAGCTGCCCGTCTAATCCACCTGCCTCCTCGCTACTCCCCTATTTCCCCTCTCCGCATGGCACTCCACTGGCTCCCCACCTCCCTACGACCCCGCTTCAAAATCCTAACCCTGACTTACAAAGCCATCCACAACCTGTCCCCCCCCTACATCTCCGACATGATCTCCCGATATCAACCCGCACGCAACCTACGCTCCTCACAAGAACTCCTCCTCTCCTCCCCCCTCATCTCATCCTCCCATAACCGCATACAAGACTTCTCCCGCGCCTCCCCTAGACTCTGGAACTCTCTCCCCAGCATGTCAGACACTCGCCTACCCTCAAGAGCTTCAAAAAGAACCTGAAAACTCATCTATTCCAGCAAGCCTACAACTTATGATGAGCTCCAGCGCCGCTCCACCACACGCTTGGCGCTTCCCCTCCTATCGTGTCCTTCCCACCCCTGTAGACTGTGAGCCCTCGTGGACAGGATCCTCTCCCGTCGTGTATCAGCAAGCATTGACTGCTCATATGTACTGTACCTGTTCTTGTCACCCCCATTTCTTATGTAAAGCGCCATGGAACTAATGGCGCTATATAAATAAATAATAATAATAATAATAATATGTGACATAATCAGAACATTTTTAGTTAAACAGATCCAATTAGAACTTATTATTATCCCACAATCTATTGATTAAAATAAGCTTTAAAGTTAACTTTGTGCAAAAAAAACCTTTAAGGTCACGTGCCAATTAGAGGTTCATATCTGATTCTCTCAATAAGAATACACTCAATACATGACTGCAGATATGCAGATTTAATACTTACTTTCATATGACCGTTCACTCGTGCTGTGGCTGTGGCTGTGCGCTTTGCATAAAGATCAAGAGCAGAAATTTAATTAAGTCCAGAAACCCCTTTTAAGGGAATGTAGCTGATACATGTTGCATGAATCAGATATTGGCTGTGTGACCTGAGCTGCATAGGTTTGACTCTATGCTGTGGTGTTTAAAAGGTGGCGGCTACTTCCCACCCACTGCAGTAGACTGACAGGTCTTTCCCTATGTGTAAAATCCATAAAAAAAGAGGTGTCAATCCAGGGTTAGCAGGTTGGGGGAATAAATATCTAATTAATATTGTAATCTATGATGATTTGGAGTCAGGAATGATAATTATTTAGTATCATTATGGATATATCTGATTAGTATGGCACTCTGAACTTTTAACGTATAGCACATTTGTACACATACATCATGCTTCAGCAAACATTTAAGGGTGCTTTCACATTGCGTTTTTTTTGCCCATCCGTGGCTGTCTGTTGTAAAACGGACAGCCACGAATCCGATTTAGCCCCCATGTATCCCTATGGGCCACAGATCGGATCGGATTTGGCCTTATTGCCATCGGATTTGTGTCAGATCCGCTTCTGTCTGATTTTTTGCTGTGCCCAAAACCGGAGACTGCTCCGATTTTTGGCACAGTGAACCAAATCAGACTGAATCGGATATGACATGATATGACATGATCCGCAGCCTTTGGGGGCCTGTGGAGCACGGGTCCGAGAAAACATCGGGTAGTTTTTTTAGTGTACTGAGCATGCAATATATATTGCGGAAGTGAAATTAACTATACAAAGGGTTAAGAATAAAAAAAAACATGCTCACCTCTCTGGCGGTGTCCCGTGCTGTCTCGCTCCTGGGGCTAAAGGACCTGGCAACCCGATCAGCTGAGCGGTCATGTGACCGATCGGCTGATCAGGTTGTCACAGGATGTCGCAAAAGATGTCAGGATGTCGCAAAAGAACGCGAAGATAAATGGGGTAGAAGCCTGCCAGACCACATGATCCTGACCAAGGGTAGATGGGAGCACAGCCAAAGCCCAAAAAGAACTCACAAACCTGTCAGAACACTTAACCCATAATTCTGGTGTTAAGGATCCATGGGACACTTGGTTTGGGTGGTGGGATGGATGGCAGAGAGCACTTATCAAACTATGTATAATAATCCTTTGTGTTCTATTCATAGTGGCTCCAATTTCATGCTGTGTAATACCTTGCATCAAGATGATGTCTCACGTCATGAAGGGGACAGTGACAACAATGTATGCAGATCTCAGAGGTCCTGATGATGAAGGAGAAATATATGCCTGAGTATTATGCCATTGCCGCAAGATCCCTTGGAGAAATACGAGAGACTTGAGACCTATCTTAGAAGATGGAGTAGGGATAGTTTAGCGTGCGGCTAAGGCCAACTGCAAAGGGATTCCGACGTTACGGTTTGTCTCTATGTTGGTGAAGTCTCCTCCCCTTTCCTCTATCCTTTCCCCCTCCGCCGCCTAGGGCAAAGATTTAGGGTAAGATTTTGAATGTCTCCAAAGGGGGAATGTTATGGAAATAAATAGTTCATAACTTATATAAGTCTTATAGAAGTCATTCAGAAATCTTCCAGTGTGCAGACTGCAGCATCCCCCATCCTCCCCTCCCTTCGGAGAGACTGTCTTGGAATTAGCTGCACAGAAGTTCCTTAGCATGGACTGAATGTACTGTAATGTACAATTCAAGGCTAAATTGGAATACTAACTCACAGAATAGAATTGAATGTTTTTCAGAATAAAATGTAGATTCAGCATAATATGATGCAATCACCCCTACTAACACTCCTTTTAACATCCCTTTAAGGAGTCGTATATAACTGTTAACTCCTCCCTTAATAAAGGTCTTTGTCATTAAGCTCTACTTTGACATGGGTGTCAGCGTGGTTCTTACCGGTGGCGTGCACACACTTAGACAAAGCATCAATTTGGCGGCAGACAATAAAGATGACAGCCCACCCGAAAGGTGTGGAGGGCATCCATTACAACATGCAGCGTGGTTTAAATCTCTTGCGCACCGATCAATTTTGGCGGGTGCAGGATTTAATCTGCTCAGCTGATGCCAGACATGTGACCGATCAGCTGAGCGGATTAAATCCCGCGCCCGTTAAAATTGATCGGGGGGCGGGAGATTTAAACTGCGCTGTCATGTGACAACCCGATCAGCTGATCGGTCACATGATCACTGAGGTGAGGATGTTTTTTTTTTTAATCTTTAACCCTTCGTTCACTCCCGCAATGTATATATATATACATTGCGGGAGTGAAAGTGCCTGGCTTGCTTGCACTTTGCAGGCTTGGGCTTTCTGTGTCCAGACCCGTGAAAATCACGGACCTGGCCACAGAAATGGCATCTGGAGGTCACCTCCGATGCGGTCATTTCCTGTCCATGGGGTCCTGCAAAAAGTAGGATCCCATGGACAGGAAAAAAAAATGCAATGTGAAAGCACCCTAAGCCTTTTGTCTGCAGGACAAAGTAGAAAGTGTCTGAATAGAACAAACAACACAAAATTATCAGCAACTCGCAATCTCTTGGCATCAAAGTTTTCTTTTTGTGCAGATAATCCGAGACATTGGAAACAAGGGCAACAGCAAAGTAAAAAACAGATAATACGGTATTACAGGAACATAGAACATCTAACCTTACTTAAACCATATCAAATTCCGCAGAGAGCCGTATATATGGCGTAGCTGACATGTTTCAAACTTCATTAGTCGTTACTATGGCTGACAGTAACCTTCAGCGCTTCATCTCTTGATGACATTGGATGCTTTCTGAAGGCCCCACTGAATGCTTTTTTCAATAAACAGAAAAAGTGGTTGAAATTTCATAATCAACAATATTTTACCTGCTCTGCTCTGAATAATACTGATCAAAGTGGCGCTTAAACGGATAGAGGGTGTAATTTTTTAAAAATTATTTTTGGCTAAATACAAGGCAAATCACCTTAGATAACACACGAACGGCACTAAAGGGTGCAGGCTTACATCTGTCTGTCTATCTATCTATCCATCCATCTATCCTAGATTTTTAGAGTATGTAAATGATGTAAAAAAAACATTGTATGGGCGGTCCATGTGTGGTCTTTATGTGGCCTGTGTGCGGTCCATGTGTGGTCTTTATGTGGCCTGTGTGCGGTCCATGTGCTGCTTGTATTTCTCTCACCCATTGGCGAGATATGCAGCCACTCACAGCATTCTGCAATTTACCCCACACGCTGAATTATGAACAAGAATAAGTAGCAGATAAGCTCTGACCTATTGGTGCAAGAGCAACGTGATGTTTTCTTGCATTGCAGCATTGCACTTGCAGATTTTATACGCAAATGTTAGTGAAACCTAAGGGTATGTCCACACAATCAGTATTTGCAGTGATTTGGGTGGCACGGTGGCTCAAGTGGTTAGCACTGAAGCCTTTGCAGCACTAGGGTCCTGAGGTCCTGGGTTCAATTCCCACTAAGGACACTAAGGACAACATCTGCAAGGAGTTTGTATGTTCTCCCCGTGTTTGCGTGGGTTTCCTCGGGCACTCCGGTTTCCTCCCACATTGTAAAGACATGCTGGTAGGATGTTTAGATTGTGAGCTCCAAGAGAGACAGCATTACTCATGTATGTAAAGCGCTATGGAATTAATAGCGCTATATAAATGAATAAATATTATTATATTATTATATTTGGACACAGCATGTTATTACTATGTCTAAACTGCTGCATTGTACAGTACAAGCAAAGCAGCTGTTTAAATCTCCCGCACCGACACCAAATAGGTGAGGCCGGCGCGGGAGATTTGAACCAGCGATCAGCTGTTTCATATCTCCTGCACCGATATCACCCTATTCGGTGTCAGTGCAGGAGATTTAAACAGCTGTCAGATCAGCTGTATCTTCAAATCCTGCACTGACACCGGCGGGAGATCAGCTGTGACGGGAGGAGGAGATATCTGCCGCTGATCTCCTCCTCCGGCCGCCCCCGAGACACTGCTGATTGGCTGGTGGGCTGCATATTAATGTGAACGCATGCAGAGATTCTCTGCTGCGTTCACATCAGTATGGGCTGCATTTGCACTGCGTATGCGTCTGCATGCCCTGCGCATGCAGACACATACACAAATGTGAACCCAGCCTAACAAAGTAGGGGGGTTTAATTTTTGGTGTTACCTCTTGTAAAGGTGAGAAATTTGGTGCTAAAGCAATATTTTTGTGAAAAAAATAAATATGATGACCTTTGTATTCTGTGAACTATCTGTGGTTTCAAAATGCTCACTATACCCATAGATAAAATCCTGAGTGGTCTAATTTCCAAAATGGGGTCACTTGTGGGGGGTTTCTGCTCTTTATGCACCCTAGCAGCCCTGCAAATGTGACATGGTACCCACAAACTATTACAACCAAATTTGTGTTCAATGTTTCAAATAGTACTCCTTCCCTTCTGAGAGCTCCGGTTTGACCAAACATAACTTTTTGTGTACATGTGGGGTATCGCCGAGCTGATAAGAAAATGGGTAACAAAGTGTTGGGTCCACATTTCAGCTTTACCTCTTGTAAAAGTGAAAATGTGGTGCTAAAACAACACTTTTCTGAAAAAGAAGAAAATTTTCAATATGACAACCTATTGTTATCAAACTCTGTGAAGTACCTGTGTGATCACAATGCTCACTATACCCCTAGAGAAAATCCTTGAGGGATCTAGTTTCCAAAATGGATTTCTGCTGTTTAGGTATTTTAGGGGCCGGCAAATGCAACATGGTACACCCAATCTATTTCACTCAAATTTCACTGGGGAACAATTTGAAAAAAATTTTCTGTTGAGTTAGGTTTTTGAGCTGATTTATACTAAAATTGACATGCTGATTCCAAAAATGTAGTCAGTTTTTTTCTAGCACGTCAAGTTTTTCCTCCACAAACTTACCTTGCCAGAGAAGCACAATTACACTGATATCTGTTTATCATAAAAAACCTTTTGCACTTTTTTATCATTTGCAGGATGCAGTTGGGCCCCATGGGGCGTCGTTCATCCAGTGGTGCAGATGCATTGTACTGGACGGCCCGTTTGGTCAGGTGGTAGGAACAACGGGTAGCTATCAGACACTCAGCATCATGTGTATCAGTGTGAATGGCATTCAATGCAGACCCAATATGTGCATGGCAAGTCACCTCCCACATGTCTTTGTAAGTAGAGGTGATTTTATGTGCCTGCACCTGGGCTTGCTCTACATAATAGGGTCGGACACTGCAGTGTTGGTTTTGTATCTGGCTGCTGATGGCGAGGTTCAGATTAATGCAGAAGTGAGTCTAAAGTTCCTTCCAGAGCAAAGAGATTGGGTGGGGTGATAGACAGAGATGAGGTAGGAAATGTAGGGGGGTGCTGCACTGTGAAGAGCTTTGTGGGTGAGAACAAGCAGTTTGAATTGGATCCTATAGTGTATAGGCAACCAGTGAAATGCCTGGCATACAGCAGAAGCGCGAGTAATGGTGATAAACTTCTTTAATGTGATTTTGACCAGGCTCAGGGGTGCAGTTTTTGGAATGGTATCACTTTTGGGTGTTTTCTGTCACATCGGCTCCTCAAAGTCACTTCAAATGTGACGTGGTCCCTAAAAAGTGGTTTTGTAAATTTTTATGTGAAAATGAGAAATTGTTGATAAAGTTTGAACCTTTCTAACTTCCTATCAAAAAAAATTGTTTCCAAAATTATGCTGATGTAAAGTAGAAATGTAATTTATTAACTATTTTGTGTGACATTACGCACTGGTTTAACGGTATAAAAATTAAATTTGAAAATTGGCAAATTTTTAAATTTTCACCAAAATTCAGTTTTTTTCACAAATAAAAACAAAAAATATTGTTCTAAATTTACCACTACCATGGAGTCCAATACATCATAATAAAACAGAATCATTGGGATCCATTTAAGCAGTCCAGAGTTATTACCTCATAAAGTGACACTGGTCAGAATTGTACAATTTGGTCTGGTTATTAAAGGGGTTTTCGGGCTTTTTGAATAATTTCTATGTGTATCCAGGCTGCAAAATGTTGACAGTTTGTAATATACATCTTGTCAACATTTTGCATAGTTACCCAGATATCATCTATTTGCGGCAGCCAGGGAAAGTCCAGGGGTTGTGTTTGTGTTGGAGCCTGCATGTAAATGGAGAACTGGACGTTACACCCAGACTCCTGGGGAAGGGGGCATTTTTGGAGGAGTCTGGGCGTAACGTCCAGTTCTCCATTTACATGCAGACTCCAACACAAACGCCCCTGGTCGTTCCCTGGCTACAGCAAATAGGTGATATCTGGGTAACTATGCAAAATTTTGACAGGATGTATATTTCAAACCGTCAACATTTTGCAGCCTGGATACACATAGAAATTATCCAAAAAGCCTGAATAACTCCTTTATGGTGCAAATTGGCTCCATCACTAAAGGGTTAATACAATATCAATGCTAAATTAGAAACATGCATAAATATAAATAAGGAGCATAGTATGAACAGACCTAATTACTGGATTTAATTTCCTAGTCCTGGATGCCCAAATGTACTCCAGCTGTAACCTCAGGTGAACTCTGATGATGTCACTGCTCTCACAGTAGTGGCTGTCAGAGCCGTCAATGTATGCCGCAGCTGGTGCTGAGTGGTCACTTGAATGTTATTGCTCGGCACAGAGTCTTGATGTAGCCAGAGAGCTTAGCGAGACCTCGTGTTGTAGATTACCATTGGAGCTGCAAGGGTATATTTGAGGTTAATAAATGGGTAAAAGAGGGTGTCTGCATATATTTAAAATAAAGGATTTTCTCTGTGTATGCTTTTAACCATTTACGTACAGGATTGGTAATGTGAGCGTTTCATAGAGACTTGTACTTCACCAATCTAGGGTTTGATGTCAGCTTTCAACTCACAGCTGTCATTAAATCCTTATATTGTTCTGATTGCCACCGCAACAGAGCAATTGGGAAGAGCTGAGTAAAGCGTCAGATTTTACGCATCTATTGGATGCACATAATTTGGGTGGAGTTTGGCTATTATTCTTAGCCTGGGGGCCCAAAAACTACGGGCCTCCCCAGGGTGAGAATACCAACCCCCTGCTGTGTTCTATAGCCTGGCTGTGTATCAAAATTGAAGGGAGACCCTATGATGCTTTTTAAATTATTTAAATAATGAAAAAAAAACACTTGGGGGTCTACCATACTTTGATACCCAGCCAATATAATGCACATGGCTGGGGGCTGCAGCTCACAGCCATGTGCGTTATCTGTGCTGTGCATCAATATAATAGGGACCCCATGTAATTTTTTTTAATTATTTATTTTTACACAGATATGACAGCAGCTTGCTTACCATAGACTAATGTGTAGGGCAACCAATCACAGACACCAGCACAGAGAGTGGGAGCACAGTCTGAATGCAACCAATCACAGATGCTGTCACAGAGGGTGGGTGGGGGATGCTGTGAATATTCATGAGGATTAATTAGCGAACCTGGAAGTAGTGTGACCGCAGCGCAGAGACTAGTAAATATGATTTTCTTGCTTTAATTGCCATTTTGCTTCCTTTTGCAGCCCCATAGGCAAACCCAAACTTCTCAGGAAAGTCCATGTTCAGGGTCTGTGCACAAACACTAGGTGTTCGGTATGGACCCTGTACTTTACTGGTTGGGTTTGCCCATCAATACTCGGCACATTTGTTCATTCATCATTACTTCAATTACACAAAGTTGCCAGTGCCATATGCTGAAAAACAACCCCACAACATGATGTTCCCACATCCAAACTTCATTATTTATATGTTTTTTTGATGGGGGTGATACGCAGTACCCTTTGGCCTCCAAATATGGTGAGACATAGCATTCAAAGAATTTTGGTCTCATCTGACCAGACTATTTTTTTCCAGTATCTCCCAGGATTGACTAAATGTTGTTGAGCAAACTTTAAACACACTTGAACATGCTTTTTGGTCAGTAGGAGTCTTGCACGTTGACCATGCATATGGTTGATGGAGGTTGTGTACATTACTTATTGTTTTCTTTGAAACAATTGTACCTGCTGATTTCACTTCTTTCTGTAACGCTCCATGGATGGTTCTGGGCTCTTGAGCTCTTCTAATGCTTTTCACTCTGAAATTTTGCGGGGAGCACCTGGTTGTGCCAGTCTATGTTAAAATCATGTTCTTTCCACTTTCGGATTATGGCCTCTACAGTGCAGACCTTCAGTAGTTTAGAAATTCTTCTGTAACCAATGCCATCAGTATGTTTTGAAACAAAAAGGTTGTGAAGGTGGCTCACTGGTTTTACCCACCATGAGATGTTTCTTGTGTGACATCTTGGTAATGGGACCTTTTTTATAAGCCTTCAGTTGAACCACTTGATACCATTTTTAACTACCGTATATACTCGTGTATAAGCCGAGTTTTTCAGCCCAAAAATTGGGCTGAAAAGTCTACCCCTCGGCTTATACACGGGTCATATACGAGCCGTGGGCTCTGTGTCCAAACTGGGGAGGCTGGAGGAGGCTGCAGTATGAGCGGCCCCGTCACGTGGGGCCGCTCATTAAATATGCACTGCTTCCCCCTGTCAATCAGCGGCAGGGGGAAGCAGTGCATATGGCCCCCAAACGCTGCCACTCGCCCCCCTCTGTGTAAGGGCCCCCCGCTGTGTAAGGGCCCCCCGCTGCTGTAAGGGCCCCCACCGCTGCTTATCTTACCATCCGGTCTTCTGATCATCGCTGCTCCTCGGTGCTGCGTCCTGCTACATCCCCAGCCGTCGCAGGTATATGACGTCATCGCGCGACGGCCGGGGATCCCGGATGCAGCGAGGACGGGAGCAGTGAGGAGCAGCGCTGATCTGAAGACCGGATGGTAAGTTAAGCAGCAGGGTGGCGAGTGCCAGCATTTGGGGGCAGCTGTGTACCCCTGGGGGCGGCTGTATACCCCTGGGGAAGGCTGTGTACCCCTGGGGGCTGCTATATACCCCTGAGGGCAGCTGTGTACCCCTGGGGGCAGCTATATACCCCTGGGGACGGCTGCTATATACCCCTGGGGGCTGCTATATACCCCTGGGGGCGGCTATATACCCCTGGGGGCTGCTATATACTTCTGGGGGCTGCTATATACTTCTGGGGGCTGCTATATACCCCTGGGGGTGGCTATATACCCCTGGGGGCTGCTATATACCCCTGGGGGCTGCTATATACCCCTGGGGGCGGCTATATACCCCTGGGGGCTGCTATATACCCCTGGGGGCTGCTATATACCCCTGGGGATGGCTGTGTACCCCTGGGGGCGGCTATATACCCCTGGGGGCGGCTATGTACCCCTGGGGGCGGCTGTGTACCCCTGGGGGCTGCTATATACCCCTGGGGGCAGCTGTGTACCCTGGGGGCTGCTATATACCCCTGGGGGCAGCTGTGTACCCCTGGGGGCGGCTGTATACCCCTGGGGATGGCTGTGTACCCCTGGGGGCGGCTGTGTACCCCTGGGGGCTGCTATATACCCCTGGGGGTGGCTATATACCCCTGGGGGCTGCTATATACCCCTGGGGGCTGCTATATACCCCTGGGGACGGCTGTGTACCCCTGGGGGCGGCTATATACACCCTGGGGGCGGCTATATACCCCTGGGGGCAGCTATATACCCTGGGGGCGGCTGTGTACCCCTGGGGGCGGCTGTGTACCCCTGGGGGCTGCTATATACCCCTGGGGGCGGCTGTGTACCCCTGGGGGCTGCTATATACCCCTGGGGGCAGCTGTGTACCCCTGGGGGCAGCTGTATACCCCTGGGGACGGCTGTGTACCCCTGGGGGCTGCTATATACCCCTGGGGATGGCTGTGTACCCCTGGGGGCGGCTGTATACCCCTGGAGACGGCTGTGTACCCCTGGGGGCTGCTATATACCCCTGGGGGCAGCTATATACCCCTGGGGGCTGCTGTGTACCCCTGGGGGCGGCTGTGTACCCCTGGGGGCTGCTGTATACTGCTGGGGCTGCTGTATGCCCCCGGAGGCTGCTGTACACCCCCGGGGCTGCTGTATATACTGCTGGGGCCTGTATACCACTGGGGCTGCTGTATATACTGGTGGGGTCTGTATATACCACTGGGGAGGCTGCTGTATACCACTGGGGCTGCTGTATATACTACTGGGGCCTGTATATGCCACTGGGGAGGCTGCTGTATACTACCACTGGGGGGGCCTGTATACCACACTGCTGGGGTCTGTATACCTGTGCTGGGGTCCACCCTCGGCTTATACACGAGTCAATAGGTTTTCCCAGGTTTTGGGGGCAAAAGTAGGGGGGTCGGCTTATACATGGGTCGGCTTATACACGAGTATATACGGTGTCAGGATTGCTTTCTAATTACTGATAGATATCAGCTGTTGTCATGACTTTCCATGGCTTTTTGAAGAAAGCATCATGTGTTCAACACTTTCTCCTTGTATCATTTCTTATTATTACACATCATTATATTTACGGAAATCTATGGTTTTATTTCTTTGCCAGTACCATACTTATTTCACCCGATGTATATGAAAAGTTTATATTTGCTGTCTGCATCGGCTCTAATCAAGTGACATCTGAGCTGAATTTCCTGGCACATATCTCATGTAATGACAGCAGCCATTCAGTAGCCAGTGAGTGGCTGCAATGCTTGCACGACAAAGTCACATAAGCACTGGAAAACCCAGGTCTGATATTGCTAGAACAAAGCTGAAACCGCAGGTGAGTTCAAGCTTTTCTTATTTTACTCTGGGACCTAAAGAGATTTATGAAGATATTGTTTGAGTAGTGGTGTGACATTTGATAAACATGTGACAAATAAAAAAGGGAGGGGGAACAAGAGGCGCAATAGTGCCCTTATCACTAGACACTAGGTTGACAACCCGGTGAGCAAAGTAATTCACTCACCTGATCCAGTTGTGTCACCCACAACTGGTTTGAAGGCTTGTTAGGAATAATATCCTGATGGCTGCTGCTGTACCTCCACCGAACCACTCACCCGTGGAAAAGCATCTAGTTACTTGGGAAAAGGTGTATGACGGTCCGCGCTACCAGAATGGCTTGCATCAAAGAAAACGCTAGCAGATGAAGAGTTAATCAGATCCTTCAGGGATCCCTGATGAAGGTGCCAGGTGGGCACCGAAACGCATCGGAAAATAAAGAAGGATCTGATTAACTCTTCATCTGCCAGAGTTTTCTTTGATGCAAGCCATTCTGGTAGCGCGGACCGTCATACACCTTTTCCCAAGTAACTAGATTTGATAAACATGGAAGAGAGTTCACTAAATGTTTGGTGGAAATTATGCCTTTTTTGATAAATGCAGGCCAGTATGTCTGACCTCAATGTTTAGTGTATGAACCAGCAAAAGCTTCCGGTGTATTAATCTGATGGGGACCAAGAGAGTACAAATTTTGCCTCCATCTAGGTGGTTTATGCAGTTGCACAGGAAAGCACAGCAAACTACTCTTTCCTGTACAATAAGCCACCACCATAGAAATTACATTTAGCAGTATATGTTTTATTTACAAGTTGGTCAACCGACAACATAAGCCATTGTATACCTTGAAAGGAAGGCTCTAAATACAGTGTGCACAAACCTTTATAAAAACAGACAAATGGTCTCTAAGAGCAAGAGAGAATAGGTAACACTACAACAGTAACTATAGTAACTTAAGTGAAAGATCAATCCAGATCCTTTCAATGAACAGGAAAACATGCCCAGCTTTATGAGTGGAAAAAAAACATTATAATTGCAATACAAAATGAGGAATAGTTATTAAGCGAATGTTCTAATACTGCTTCAATGGCCTTTTTATTATTTTTATACATTGCTAATGCAGTGTTACATCAGCCAGGGAAAATAGATGTAAACAGTTAAATAATAATGCCATAAATCTATTATTCTATAAAAAATTCCTTAATATATTCATAATTAACAAATATTTTCAATTCACAGCTAATTCTAGAAATATAAATAATGGTATAATACAGTACAGACCAAAAGTTTGGACCCACCTTCTCATTCAAAGAGTTTTCTGTATTTTCATGACTATGAAAATAGTAGATTCACACTGAAGGCATCAAAACTATGGATTAACACGTGGAATTATATACTTAACAAAAAAGTGTGCAACAACTGAAATATGTCTTCTATTCTAGGTTCCTCAAAGTAGCCACCTTTTGCTTTGATTACTGCTTTGCACACTCTTGGCATTCTCTTGATGAGCTTCAAGAGGTAGTCACCGGAAATGGTTTTCACTTCACAGGTGTGCCCTGTCAGGTTTAATAAGTGGGATTTCTTGCCTTATAAATGGTTGGGACCATCAGTTGTGTTGTGCAGAAGTCTGGTGGATACACAGCTGATAGTCCTACTGAATAGACTGTTAGAATTTGTATTATGGCAAGAAAAAAGCAGCTGAGTAAAGAAAAACGAGTGACCATCATTACTTTAAGAAATGAAGGTCAATCAGACCGAAAAATTGGGAAAACTTTGAAAGTGTCCCCAAGTGCAGTTGCAGAAACCATCAAGCACTAGAAAGAAACTGGCTCACATAAGGACAGCCCCAGGAAAGAAAGATCAAGAGTCACCACTGCTGCAGAGGATAAGTTCATCCGAGTCACCAGCCTTAGAAATCGCAAGTTAACAGCAGCTCAGATTAGAGACCAGGTCAATGCCACACAGAGTTGTAGCAGCAGACACATCTCTACAACAACTGTTAAGAGGAGACTTTGTGCAGCAGGCCTTCATGGTAAAATAGCTGGTAGGAAACCACTGCTAAGGACAGGCAACAAGCAGAAGAGACTTGTTTGGGCTAAAGAACACAAGGAATGGACATTAGACCAGTGGAAATCTGTGCTTTGGTCTGATGAATCCAAATTTGAGATCTTT
Organism: Allobates femoralis; assembly: GCA_033576535.1. Taxonomy (NCBI): domain Eukaryota; kingdom Metazoa; phylum Chordata; class Amphibia; order Anura; family Aromobatidae; genus Allobates; species Allobates femoralis. The sequence goes on from JARQOC010000004.1 coordinate 305,679,401, forward strand.
GGTTCCAAACACCGTGTGTTTGTGTGATGCTGAAAAGGTGAATGGATGGACTCTACATGCCTGGTTCCCACTGTGAAGCATGGAGGAGCAGGTGTGATGGTGTGGGGGTGCTTTGCTGGTGACACTGTTGGGGATTTATTCAAAATTGAAGGCATACTGAACCAGCATGGCTACCACAGCATCTTGCAGCGGCATGCTATTCCATCCGGATTGCGTTTAGCTGGACCATCATTTATTTTTCAACAGCACAATGACCCCAAACACACCTCCAGGCTGTGTAAGGGCTATTTGAATAAGAAGGAGAGTGATGGGGTGCTACGCCAGATGACCTGACCTCCACAGACACCAGACCTGAACCCAATCGAGATGGTTTGGGGTGAGCTGGACCGCAGAGTGAAGGCAACAGGGCCAACAAGTGCTAAGTATCTCTGGGAACTCCTTCAAGACTGTTGGAAGACCATTTCGGGTGACTGCCTCTTGAAGCTCATCAAGAGAATGCCAAGAGTGTGCAAAGCAGTAATCAAAGCAAAAGGTGGTTACTTTAAAGAACCTAGAATATAAGACATATTTTCAGTTGTTTCACACTTTTTTGTTAAGTATATAATTCCACATGTGTTAATTCATAGTTTTGATGCCTTCAGTGTGAATATGCAATTTTAATAGTCATGAAAATAAAGAAAACTCTTTGAATGAGAAGGTGCGGCCCAACGTTTCGTCTGTACTGTATATGAAACCCTGTCACCAACCCTGCGGCCCCAACCTATCATAAAAAGATCTGACACTTTACAAATACCAGGTCAGATGGGGATAATATGGGGCTGAACCATATACATTGTACAGGCTTTTTACTGTATAACAAAAACTTTGCCAATACAAGACTTCAAAAGTAGAACTCATTTCCCATGGCTTCTACTTTACTATTCTGCTTTCTGATCCATGAAGGGCAACAGAAAAAAAAGTAACTAAAATGGCATAATTGTAATCTCAGCATTACATTATATAAGGTTTTCTAGGTCTCTTAGCAGATAGGCAAATTAGAATGTATATTTAGAAATTGGACAACATCTCCCCCTTGTGGCTGTTTAATGACATGATAAGAATATTTGTTGAATTCACAGGTAAACCCATTTTTTAGAGAAATAAGATTTCTATTATTTGATACAGCATAAAAGAAAAAAACATACATTTGATGATTTGATGATGAAGGGAAACCTGCAAGAAGGTGCTGAAATAATTGCATGCATGGATGCGCATACCATTGTTACTTTTCTGAAGTTCTATTGATAACCATAGGGAAATACTGTAAGCACAAGGAGTATACCATAGTGTCACCCCAAAAATATCAATGAGGCCAAATGTTTGGGTGCGATGTCCAGCTCATTACTTCTACACCAAGCAATTATCTGACAATACCTTTTTGTTAAAAAAGAAGTCCAAAGAACTTTGCACCTTATATTTGTTTAACTGTCCACACTACGTCTGTGCACCAAGCCTACAGTTTACGTCAAGAGCTTCTTCCAACATATGGTAACATTGACATACGCTGGGGAAGCCGGGGTTCCCAGAAGTAGGACGGAGCTGGGCGTAGGGAGTCAGGGGAGCCTGCTCTGGCCCTGACACTGGGGTCCCTGACTCGCCCTGTACTCGGAGGTACCTCTGAAGGTGAGGAGGTCTGAGCCGCCAGCCTAATACCCTAAAACTCCTGAGAAGCCCTAGGCATAAGCCCATACCTCCACCCACGGACCACGGAAGCCAGCAGCTTCCAATGGAGAAAGAAACAGCAGCTTCAGATCAGTGTCTGCTCACAAGAATCAGTGACAGCAGGTGATGTGAGCTGACCCACTTATGGCCGAGGGGTGGGGAGCAGCCAGCCCAGGCACACCCCTCGCTCACCTAAGCATGAGTCATATTCATCACACACACTTGCACTCTCAGCTCCCACTCATTAGGTTCCTCTTTCCACACATAACGGGGGAAAAAAAGTCTTCATTTAAACCACAGCAGCAGCACTTCCATACAGCACGGCAGTAAGTAACACATAGGCAACCATTTACTAGACTGAGGTTAAAAGTGTGTTCTTTGGCCTCCATTTGGCTAGTTGGTGAATGCCTACCATTTACAATGTTGCTCTGTTTAGGAAAACATACTATGAATGTCATTCCTACAGAATTAAAGGGATCCTGTCACCCCCAAAACACCTCTAAAGCTATTAAAAGCTGTCCCTAGAGCATAGTAACACTTACCCCACACTCCTTTTAGCTCCTAAATGCACCAAGTGAAATTGAAGATAAATGTTATTACACTACCTCATTAGGGATGATAATGAGTGACTATGGTATTCATAGTCACCTGGCAGGCTCTCCCACTTCATGATATCATGCCTCATAGGCGTAATCTTCTAATCAGATTAAAATGCGCGCCTCCCCGCTCTCCTATGGCAGCCGGACTGCTGCAGTGTGCGGCTGGGTGACGCGAATCACGTCATTTCCGGCGCCGGATGACGTATGTACACCTGCGCCGCTGTTAGCTTCAAGACCCGCACTGCGCATGCGCATGCGCAGTGCGCCTTTTGAAGCTAACAGAGCGGCGCGGGTGTACTACGTCACCCGGCGCCGGAAATGACGCGATTCACGTCACCCAGCCCCACTACAGGCCGGCCGACACAGCACAGAGCGGGGAGGCGCGCATTTTAATCTGATTAGAAGATCACGCCTATGGAGGCGTGATATCATGAAGTGGGAGAGCCTGCCAGGGTGACTATGAATACCATAGTCACTCATTATCATCCCTAATGAGGTACTGTAATAACATTTATCTTCAATTTCACTTGGTGCATTTAGGAGCTAAAAGGAGTGTAGGGTAAGTGTTACTATGCTCTAGGGACAGCTTTTAATAGCTTTAGAGGTGTTTTGGGGGTGACAGGATCCCTTTAAGAAAACAAACGTAACCTATGCCTTATACAATTCTTTACAGTGATCCGTAAGGTTGACATATCCACCATGAATGTTCACATTGTTGAGCACTTACCATCTGAGCATCTGCATTAGAAAACAATGTGTTTTTTTTTGATAAGTGCAAACATGGATAAATGCATAAAGCTGTCCAAGTGCTTCATGAAAACCTTCCTAAACGTAATAGTTTTAAACCGGGATTTTCCATGCGCTCTGCAGGACTCCGATTTTTTACTTTCTTGGCACAGCTTTTCATCAGGTCAATTCCCTATCCCTGATCCCCAAATGTGAGTCCTGATGTCAGGTTTTAAGGTGCATTTACACTGAAAGATTTTGAAGACCATTTATTGTGTGAAATTAACTTTTGTGCTATACAAAAGATCTTTGTTCTTGTCAGCACATCATTCTGTGTATACAAGGACTCGAGCGAGCGTTGGGGAGTGGACCCACTGGACCGAAGTACCAATCTCAACCTGAAGGGGCGTGACTAAACAGTTGCTGAGTCTGCACTGGAGCCAATGAAAATGAGGTTAGGCTTGAGCTGGTGGGAAGCCGCCAATTGCCACTCCAGGGGATCATGATACCTCGACAGCTAACTTCGTGGGATTTGGAGATGCAGGCAGGCACAGACACGTGTAGGTAAGTGCACCCCGACAGCTGGTTAAGCACGTGCAGCAGGTACGGCAGCAGGGCAGTTTCAAGCTTATGCAACGGGTATGACAGCTGGATTGAATCTGGCTTGCAGAGGGCGCAGAAGCAGGACTGGTTCAGGCTGTCACTGATGGCATGGCAGCAGAGCTAATTTAGTCTGTCACAGAGGGTACGGCAGCAGGGCTGATTCAGGCAGGTGATTGTGGGTATGGCGGTGCTAGAAAACAGACATGGGCTATGTAAAGCACTGGACTCTGGATACAGCAATGGCAACAGGGACCTAACAACTAGCAGCATGTGTCTAGACTTAGACCATGTTGCTCAGGCACTTCCCATAGGGGGAAGGTGCCGTAAGTACACTGTACTTCTCAGCTACAGGCTTAGAAGCACTTCTGGGTAGGGCATGTTGACCCTTAAAGAGTAGTGGGCATGTCACGTGCAACTTAAGCGTGCTCGAGGGAGGCTTTTGGGGAATGTGCAGGTCGGGGAAGGAGGAAGCAGGAAATGGGATTGCTGGAGGGGTGAGCACTGTGAGGATTCACAAGTCTGCATTCACATAATGTGACTGCAGTCGTTCCTGCCAAAGCTGGATAACCCCTTTAATGTCTGTCTCCTGTATGAGGCTAACCTATCATTAGCAGGCAGCAGCATAGAAGTACAGAACCTATGATGATGTCATCAGAATCAGATGACAAGAGCCCACATGGCCTGCAGGTCATGTATCCCCAATAACATCATCTCAGGTCTATCTGCACTTTTATTTTCTTACCTGTTATGATTGGTCAGGGTCACAAAGGGAGAAGTTCATGATCCATTGAAAACTATCCACGCATTTGGACTTAACTAAAGTCAACTTATTAAGTGCGAAAAATTACATTGATGATATTTGCGCAATGGAAAATCTAAATTTATATTCATACGTTACTTGTTACTTTTATCTGCTCTGCAGCCACTATTACATGATGTGTCCAGTTCACCATGAAAAATTTGGTGAAGGGTCCTGTCATGTCCCCACCTGAACCTGCTCCTGCAATCCCTGCCCGCCACTAGGAACCGCCATATTCACCCAGTTGGTGGTTCTGGTGATAAAGGAGTTGCGCTTCTGCCGGAACCTATTTCTGCGGCTTCTGCTCCTATCACAATGTGTCACCATAGTCACACTGTAGTTGATGCTGGCGATAGGGGAGAGGTCCTTGCGTAGGTTTCTGGAGAGTGCAAGCTTCGTTCATCCACTAGGAGTGGAGAGGCTGGGACCTGTGGTGCTCCACAGTGTAACAGTGTTGAAGGGGAGGTCTGTATGAGGTCATCAGTCCCTGAGCTCCAGCCTATGGAAAGTACCACACCCTTCATATACCTTTGGGTCAGTCTCACAAACTGCAAGAGATAGTTTTGGTTCCTTATTATAGCTATTTAGTGATACCAGTTTGACCTCTGTTATGTTTTTTGGACTCTTCTTATTCTTAGATTTTGTACTTTGCTGCCCTGTTGGTCTTTGACTAGGCTTTTTGACCTTGCTATTATCAGGTTTTCGGCCTTAAATGGAACCTGTCACACCATTTGGGCATTCTAAACTATTCCCACCAGCTTTAAAATTAAGTAATTGGGGTTCTTGTAACCACTCTATGTGGCCAGTTGCCCCCTTCATACCTGAGAAATGAACTTTTATTGTCTCCTGCACTGCATCTTAAAAGGTTCGGGAGGTCTGCTCTCTGGACTGGTATATTTGGCTTCTCACTGCCCCCTGCCTGCAAAACCCACCCTGCTGTTTCAAAATTGATGTCCCTCCTGTGGACAGCCGCTGATTGACAGGCATACTCGCGTCTGCGCAGTGGAGCGTGTCACGGTGCTCCTCCATTGAAGATACACAGTGCAAGATGTCTCGCGAGACTTCACGGCTTGTTGCTGTTTGGCGACCTTTCTGCCCCTGAACTGCTGCTCATCCATATGCAGTTACCTCCTGGGTTCTGCTATAATTCCAGATCCCTGAACAGGGGTTAAAGGGTCTCAGAGTTTCTTGGAGTTTGGCTTTACTAGCAGCTGAGCTGGTTGCATTGGATGGTCATAACAGGTCCTCTTTAAGTGCCACTCCTAGAATAAAAACGTTTGCAAATGTTAAGTCCTCAAGCACACAAATATATCTCGGATTTATACATTCTTAACCTACACATTGACATCAGTGAATGGGGCCTAAAGGAATAAAATTGACTATATATGTGTTTACCAAAGATAAAAGTCGCCGATCATTACCGCAAAAATAAGGCCAGGAGCTGACTGTGGAACTGATCATGAATTTTTGATATCAAAGATCAGAATCAAGCTGCACAAATAGAAAAGACAACAGGTTGTTTCCAACTTCTATTTGGCCAACATACCTGAAGTTTTTTGGAGCAGTCTACACAACCGATTTAAATCACTTGACACAGATGAAAGGATGCCTGAGAAATTATGAACAAACATAAAGATTATCATCACTGAAGAAGCCAGAAATACAATAAACAAGAGGCAAATGAGACACCCACAGCCATGGTTAACATAAGAGACCCTAAAGATCATTGAAGAAAGAGCAATGGCTAAAGCAAAAGGTAACAAGCAGTATGCAGACAGCATCAAAAAAGAATAAAGAGAGCCATCGAGCAGACAAAGAACTTTATTACCAAAAGATATGTAAAGAGATACAGGAAGGCATACCAAAAGATCAAATGATACGATGAAAGTTTCAACAAAGAGTGGGAATGCTGAAAGATGCCAACAAGAGAAAACTGGAGAAATGTTGGGATAGAAGAGGTGTATCACGGTCCGCGCTGCTATGTCCAAAGAAAACACTCACATGGAAGTCAGGATCTCACAAGCAATTCTTTTCCTTTATTCCTTTACTCCAAAGCGTTTCGGTGCACAACCTGGCACCTTCCTCAGGGATGTCTCT
>JARQOC010000004.1:305686025-305706025 GCA_033576535.1 Allobates femoralis
TTCATATCCTAATTAAAGGAATGTATCTACATACAATGGAAATCTCCAATACAGCAAAGACTTGTATCATAGAATATTTTTTACATTTGACTTAATAAAATAGAAAGAAAATTAAAAGCCATTGTTAAAAAACAAAAATAGTCCTGATGGAGCCAATGGAATTCTACAATGATATACAACAGGAATCAGAAGTCCTCTACTGCTTATCTTGATAACATGCACCACATTATATTGCTGCTGCACAATTTCCAACTAATGCCATTGCTTCTTTTTCCATAAATAGCAGGCTTAGTCATTGTGCTGCTTTCTCTTAATAATCCACTGTGAAAATGTTCTCGGAGAGGGAGGAACGGAGCAGTAATTTGTTTTTTTTTTGGAAGTGTGCAATGCTAGTTCTCTGGTGATTAAATGATTACTGTACTGACCTTGGATTACTCCCCTGCACCTGCTGCCATATGGGGGGCATGGAGCACAATAAAAGACGGAAGCTCCATGGGGTGTGTCAAGTGGGAAGAGGGAAATTAAACACATTCTGATTATCCATTTAACGTGACAGCCTAACAGGGATTATCTCACCATGGCAAATTTTCTGGAAACATTTGTGTGTATTTTTATCCATGTGGGCCTTAAACATGCTTCCGTCTGCTAATAGGACTACACATCACAATCACTGCAATTAACAGGAAAAATCTGTCCATAAGACAAAATGCAAGTATTTTAATTAAAATGTTTATTATTGACAATACTGCAGAGTGTATTGGAATGTGACAGAGCTTCCCTGACTCTACATCTACAGAAGTACGCCATACCAGCAATATCTCACTGCTACAAAGACAGAGCACGTCGCTTACAGACAGGCTGGCAGAGATGAGCCAATGCTACTAGTATATTCACAATACTTCTCTTGGATACAGTACACTCTGCAGACAAATAGGCAAGACAAAAATCCCCACTTACAGAAAATACAAAAAGGCACTATATCCCCAAATGGAATGAAAACCATAACACAAATGATTGAAAACACATAATATATCCAGTTATCCAGTTCCAGAGTTCATATCTCATAATTTATATCCTATATTTGTTTGTAACTTTATAGCCAACTATACAGACGTTTCCTTGGATTCGGTCACTGGTGGAAGGAATGTTGTCACTTCCTTGTAAGTAAGACCTGTAGGGAGCAAAAGAAATTGGTCATTCACCAAAAGAGTAAAATGGAATTTCATCAAGGCTTCTCAATCATTATTCTACCAAAAGGCAATTATAATTGACTTACTGGTTTATTTATTTTTTTGTAACATATAGAGTGATACCTCGGTTTTCATCGATAAAGGGGCCGTCACACGCGTCAATATTGCGTGCAATATCGCTGCTGCACATGACGTTGCAGCAATATTGACGCGTGTGACAGGGAGCATCAACCAGCGATAAATCGGACTGGACCGAAAACCTGGCGATGGTCGCCCGGTGGACACGCAGCATCGCTGCGTGTGACACCGGGATGCGCGATCAGCCAGCTCCCAGTGCCTTTCAGCAAGCGCTGGAAGCTGGTATCCATGGTAAACTGCGAACTGCGTGCAGGTAACTAGGGACCCTAGTTACCCGCTGTGTACCTTGGATACCAGCTGGTGAGTGGGGAAGGCTGGTAACCAAGGTATACATCGGGTATCTAGGCAGCTCACGCGGCCTAGTTACCCGCAGTTTACCATGGATACCAGCCTGCAGACATCGTGGAAGCAATATTTAAATCATTTCCACGATGTCACTGGTCCAATGATCGCTGGTGAGTCTGCCTGTGTGACAGCTCACCAGCGATCAGCTGTCAATGTCGCCAGCGATCAAATCGCTGACGACATTGACGTGTGTGAGGCCGGCTTAACTTGTCTGAAAACGATCGACGAAAACCGAGGCAACGATTTGTCATACGAATCAATGTTAAATTAATTTATGGGTTCGAAACCCTGAAAAAGACCTACGGTACAAAAACCCCCCAACATTTTATAGTGAATAAAGTAGCAGTTAATGCTAGAATCACTCAGAAATGACTATCAAATGAATACACTAATTTACAGAAAAATAAACACTTAATATGTTATTTAATATATAATGTTTTATAAAAATATAATGCTGTATAGCAAAATATTATATTTTTTTGGTGTATGGAAGATGTCAAGGAGGGTAAAGAGGGGTGCAAAATTTGAAGGGGAATCACATTTTTATTGCAAAATTAGTAGCGATGTACAGACAAAAAACAATAAAAACAGAGACACATTTTTATATATATTTATATATCGCACTCCGCGATTTAGCCCCGCCCCTTTCATGACGCGGCCAGGCTCTTCGAAAGTGAGAGGGGAGGGGGAGAGGAAGCTGACAAGCACGAACACTGCACATGGACAAAGCTAGGTAACACCCAATCGTCAGAAGTTATTAAACTTTATAAACATATATCTTAGCTTCTACTAAACAGTTTTTTTTAGCTAAAACGATTGCCCCAAATGTGTGTGCTGGGTGTAGGGACACATATTAACAGTCTGGGGGGTCATTTGGGGTGGTTGGTTCCCTTTAAGTTGCATTGTACTGGCTGATAATCGGGTACGAGTGATCCAGTCTGTTGCCAATCATATGAAATGTCAAAACAGTTTCTCGTCAGGTAAAATGATTTTTAGGATTGGTTCAAAAGCAGTGTTCTCAGTAGCACATCGTTCTGTGAAACAGGACATGTGCAGCTGAGAAATCCATAATTTATGCATTCAGAAAGGTCATGTCAATGATTGTTCAGTGCACATGTAAGTGCATTGTTTCTATCTAAACAAGTACCGTATTTTTCGCTTTATAAGACGCACTTTTGTTCCCCCAAATTTTGGGGGAAAGTGGGGGTGCGTCTTATAAAGCGAACCTAGGACCTAGTGGAGTAGTGGGATTGGGGGGGGGGGCTGTGGAGCGGTGTCCGGGGGCTGTGGAGAGGCTGGAGGAGGCAGCAGCGGCAGTCTCTGATCACGTGGGGCCGCTCATTATCTCCTCTAATATGCACTGCATCCCGCTGTCAATCACAGCGGGAGCAGCGCATATGACAGGAGCGGTCCGCAGCCCAGCCCTGAAGCCAGCCCTTCACCGACCGGCCGGAGCGCTCCATCCCCACCTTTGTGAGGTGAGACCCATCCGGCTCGCTGTCCCCCGCTGCCCGAGCGTGGGGACCGGCAGGGCGCGCCGCGGCCGCAGCCCCGAGCCTGCGGGCCTCCCGCACCCTCGGATCTCCTCCGCTCCTCCTGTCTGAGTGCAGGAGGAGTAGCGGCACTATCCCCGCTGAGCCCTGCCCCTGGAGCGTGTGTGCAGGGACCCAGCTCTCAGGCCGAAGTCGCGGCCTGAGTTCAGTAGCGAGGCCCCGCCCACCACCGGAGACCGGCCCGCACCGCTGCCTACACCAGCGGGCGAGGACCTCGAGGTGCAGCAAGAGACCATCGGCCCCCCGCGGTGAGTGTCGGGCATCTGCCCCTCCACCCCCTCTGCTGCTCCCCCATTCTACAGTGCCCGGCTCCCGACCGACCCCAGGGCCTGCAATACATCCCAGGCACCTCTGCCCCCCTCCCTGGCCACAGGGAAGCAGTGTGCCAGGGTGGGAGCTGTTTGTTCCATGGGGAAACAGTGTGCCAGGGTGGGGGCTGTTTGTTCCATGGGGGGAACAGTGTGCCAGGGTGGGGGTTGTCTATGCCAAGGGGGGACAGTGTGCCAGGGTGTGGGCTGTCAGTGCCATGGGGGGGACAGTGTGCTAGGGTGGGGGCTGTCTGCCAAGGGGGGGGACAGTGTGCGGGGGGGGGGCTGTCTGCCAACTTGGGGGGGACAGTGTTTCAGGGTAGGGGCTGTCTGTGCCATCATGGGGGGACAGTGTGCCAGGGTGAAGGCTGTATGTGCCATCATGGGGGGACAGTGTGATAGGGTGGGGGCTGTCTGTGCCAGCATGGGGGGCAGTGTGCCAGGGTGGGTGCTCTATATGCCAGCATGGGGGTCCTTTGTGCCAGCATGGGGGCCCTGTGCCAGCATGGGAGGCAGTGCGCCAGCATTGGGGGCAGTGTGCAAGCATGGTGGGCAGTGTGCCAGGGTGGGGGCTCTATGTGCCAGCATGGGTGAGAATGTGCCAGGGTGGGGGCTCTGTATGCCAGCATTGGGGCCCTGTGTGCCAGGGTGGGGAACTGTCCATCCGCATGGGGAGGACAGTACGCCAGTATGGGGGACATATATACCAGCATGGGGGGGTTCGTGTACGAGGATGGGGGTCATATGTACTGATTATAAGGTGGACACTGGTATTATAAGACGGACCCCATTTAACATTAAACATTTATTTTTTTCTCTTTTCCTTCACCAAATATGGGGGTGCGTCTTATAATCAGGTGCGTCTTATAAAGCGAAAAATACGGTAGCTCACATGTAGCTTATCGGCAATCGTTTAACATACATGATCAACCAGTATAAATGTACTGTTAGATCTTGGGGGGGAAAAATAAAAGCATGGTCATCACTTACACTTCCATTCATCAACCGGAAGCTCTAAATTATCACATGAGTCATCATAAGGATCTGCTTCCATCTCATCATCAGAATCATGGAACTGCTCAAAGTAAGGATGACACAAAGCATCAGTCGCTGTTATTCTCTTTTCTGCATCCAGCACCAACATCTTTTCCAGGAGACTGACAGCTAAGGAGAAAACATGAAGCAACAACAAAATGAAATATAATAATTTGGCATTCTGTGTAGTCAGAACAGCAACACACACTTTCGACATTCTAAGCAAATAACTTCTGTCAAGACAGGAACAGCCTTGCTAGTGGTTCGGTTACCTAGACACTGAAGTAATACCATGCAATAAAAAAAATCCTTACTTATGACAACCCTATTACAATGATTAAAGTAAAACAAAAAGGTTTGCTTAGTAAACCAACAGCCAACCAAATAGTTTTTATGGAACTTCCATTTCCATTCTAAATTCCATATTCCACGAACTAAGATTACCTAGAGGGTTTGCATATCGCAGCAATAATCCAAAATCTTTCTTCTGAACTTTTGGCAGACTCTTGATATAGTTTTTTGCCTATAACAAAAAAAAAATGTATCTTTTTAAAATTGTTCCCATGTAGAAGTGGTAACAGATATACTAGTGCATCTCAAGGAATTAGAATATCATCAAAAATCAATGTACCATTGCCATGTTTGAGGGCATTTATGGGAGCCATGAAACACATTCACTAATAAAGCAATGTTATATTCACCCTCTGATGTCTTGTGGAATACGGCAGCACAGTTTTTAACCCTTCATTCTCCCTACTTTAATTTTCTGAAATAACGACCTTTGGGTTTTCATTGTCTGTAAGCCATAATCATCAACATCAACAGAAAAAACCACTTGAAATCGATCACTCTGTTTGTAATGACTCTATATAATATATACATTTCACTGTTTGTATTGAATTACTGAAATAAATGAACTTTTTGATAATATTCTAATTCATTGAGATGCACCAGTATATCTGTTGTTACAACCATGGCACTGATGCATATCACATAAAGATTACATAAATAGGCATGCATGACTTGCATAGGGATTTACTTACATCAGGGCTTTGAAGTTTCTGCACAAAATCCTGAGTTGGGGTCCCTGTAATCTTCATTATTTCAGTCAGCTGATCCAGATCTAAAGTTTTCAGTTAATATCATAATGTTTCATAAAGCTTCTCTGATGATCTGCTTCAGATCAGCAGCAATAAACTAATTTACGTTACTCGATTTGCATTGTGTGTGTGCTCCTTTATCGCTTTTTTTCAGCTGCTGTTTCTGCCTAGGTTTGGTCACTCAAGTTTTAAATAAAACTAGCAGCAGATACTTACCGAGGTCCACATGCTTGTACTTCCGGGCATCTCATTAATCTTCGGTTAATTCACTGGACTCTGCTTCCAACAGCCAATCACAGATGCCCACTCTCTGTGACAGCATCTGTCATTGACCATTGCCCCCCCCCCACTTACTGTTCCGGCGTCTATGATAGGTTGCCATTGGTAATGAAGCTGCTGTCACAGGGTGTAAAACATTAAATATATTTTAAAAAATATTAAGTATTTGACCCCTGTATTTTTGATTCTCAGTGCAGATAAAGTGGACTGCTACGGGCTGGCACCCCCAGTGGCCCGGATTTACCTTGGCTGGCAATCAAGAATACAGTGGAGCCTATTAATTATATATATATAATTTTCAAACAATGTGCAGGCTCCATGCTATTTTTGGTTACCAGCAAGGTAAAAACCAGGCGTGGTGAGGCCCATACTTACTGGGCCTCCCAGTCTACAGAACAAGGAGCCCACAGCTGCCCCAGAAATTGGTGCATTCATTAGAATTGCTCATTCCTGGCGCTTTACCCAGCTCTTCCAGATGCCCTTGTGGGATGGGTGATAGGAGTTAATGACAGCTGAATATTGACAGCTCTCATTAAGCCCAGATCGATAATGTTCAGACTGCTATGAGATCTGCACATTATCAATCGTATATGTAAACAGTTAAACAGACAGACTCCTCTATTTGAAATAAGGCACACAGAAAACCCTAATCTTTCAATTTATTCACCTCATACATGCCCACCAATGGTAATTCATACCAATAACCAGCTACGCTCACTCGCCTCTGCTACATGAGTTGAGTAGAGACATTAAAGTCCGCTCACTGAAGCAGCAATCTCAGAATGAACTGCGGCTAGGTCCTCAGATGAACTCTCAGATGTCACCGCTCTCACAGTTGCAGCTCAGTCCGAGATTGATGTTACGGTCAGCAGACACTAATGTCTCTGCTCAACTCATGTAGCAGAGGTGAGTGAGCGTAGCTAGACATCGTTATCACTGTAGGGTATGTTTTGAGTTAATAAATGGAAAAATAAGGGTCGTCTGTGTGTAATAATTCAAATAAAGGATTTCTTTATGTCTGCTTTTTAATCATTTACTTATATGATTTATAATGTACTTGTATGTGCCTTCTATTGCTCATGTTTATTGTACTTGTCTATATATGCCGCTTTTCACATATAAAGCGCCATGGGATAAGTGGCGCTATAAAAATGAATAATAATAATAATATTAATGGGAAGGTCTCGTAGAAGCCTGAACATTATCAGTTTGGACTTAAAGACAGCTGTCAATACTCAGCTATCATGAAACCTTCTCTCACCCTAAGGCCACCGCACCAAGGCATTAGGAAGAGCTGGGTAAAGCACCAAGCATTGGTGATTCTAATGAATGCACCGGTACCACCAGCGGGTGCCAAATTTTCACACTGATCACTTGGGTGTGCAAATATGGCTGCCGCCAGCGCGTGATAGGACGACATCGGGACGGAAGTGGAAAATGGACGGGACGTCTCACTTATGTAAGTAGATGAATGATGAATATTGCAGGTTTGTAAAAAACATGTCAATTCATAAAGATATTTTATCCTTTACAGGAGCAAGGGCTGCTGGAAAAGTCTCATTTAATATGTCCCATGGTTAGTTACTGTGGCATCCCACCACAGGCAAGGAATGGCTTTTTTCTCTGTATGCGGCACATAAAGAGTAAATACTAATTACAGCTTCTGTTATAAGAACGTCGATTCCCTAAGTGATGCTGAAGAACTTGCAGAAAAGGGAAAGTACATTTATTTTTAGCTGAAAGAGATTTTTAATTATCTTACCACACAGTAAGTTCTTTTCCTTGTTTTAAAGCAACATATACTCCAACTTTGTCAATTAAGTAGTGCTGTCAGTTTCCAGCTGTGTATATTGTAGGCAGCTAATGGCACACTTGAACACACCACATCCTGCACGACCATGAGAGCATATTACAATACATTGTGTCTAGTACTTGTAGTAAGGAGTCAGTGTGAACTAGAACAAAACCTCTTAAGGCCAAGCTTTAGTTTTCTTGCTCTGGATTTAGGAACCTGCAATGCAGGCTTAAAAGGGAACTCCGGAAAGAGAAACCTTTTTCTATACCCTTCTACATGATGAAGCTGAGCTGGGCACTACAGTTCTTAATATCTACAGATCACCAATCCTGTCCCTGATATACCATCCTATGTAATGTAACAGGGCTGTTCTCACTTAAAATAGAAATCATGTCACCAAGAATATATAAATACACATTGTGATCTTTTGCAGTACAATTATATGATACATGATAGCACACATTATGCACTATCAGGCTAGGAGCAGAGGCAAAGCACTACATTGGTTTATTCATCACTACCATGGTCTCCCTCCCCCATAGCAACTTGGTAGATTCCTGTACCCTGAAACTTTCTGTGGATCCAGATTCCTCAATGTCTCCTCAGTCACAGTAAAGTATCCAGACTTCTGTGCAGCATCTGTTACACATGGTATGAACCCCCAGGTTCCTTTATCTGTTCCTTATACTGTGCACCAAACATACACTCCCTGACAGAAGTTATGTCGCTTATCCATATTATGTAAATAAAAGCTTATAACCTGACGTTAAATTCATCCATTGGTTGTATAAATTACTCTTTTGAATGCTGAAACCCTCCGAAATTTGGTTTAGGCTAAGAAAATAAATTGGCATCATGCTTTAATATTGATCATTTAATGAACACACAATGGTTACATTTTAGCAAGACAAAAGTTTTGTCGCCTGGTCAATATATGCACCCAATCCTAGTTTACATCCTCACCTGTGCTCAGTAAATGATTGGTTAATTAGTGGGTGTGTCTAAAAAGAAACCCAGCACCTCAGACCTTCACTTGAACTGCAACTTGAGCTCTGACAACATGCCAAAAAAAAAAATCAACCTGCGACCAAAGCCTTGATTATCAAGAAGCTGAAGACCACATCCACTGCAGAGGTGGCTGGCACATTTAATGTGTCTCAGCGTCAAGTACAAATGAATTAAAAAAAGATTTGAAGAGACAATGTGTGTTTGACAAGCCCAGGTCCAGCAGACCCCGCAAGACAACTGCTCAGGAGAAACGTTTGTTGGTTAGAAAATCCAAAGAAAGCCCCTCTTCCACTGCAGTAGAGCTCAAACAGACCTGATCACATCAAGTCCCTGTGTCAACTAGAACAGTTTGTAGGATTCTTTCTTGAAATGACCTCCATGTTCGAATCAGTGCCCAGAAGCAAGCACCAAACAAGAGGCAAATAAAAAACCGTGTGGCATTTGCAAAGTCCCACAGCCTGCTAAACATATGGTTACTGGAAAAGTGGCAGTAGGTGGATTTCTCTGATGAATGTCTAATAGAATTACACCACAGCCGCCGCAAATACTGCAGGAGACCTACTGGAGCCCGTATGGATCCAAAATACACCCAGAAAACAGTTATATTTGGTGGTTGAAAGATCATGGTCTGGGGTTACATTCAGTATGGGGGTTTGTGAAACATTTGCAAGGTGGAAGACAATATCAATAGCCTAAAATATCAAGAAGTATTAACTACCTCTTATATTCCAAATCATAAAAGGGGGCAAATTATGCAGCAGGATGGTGCTCCATCTCATACATCCATCTCTACAATAAAGTTCCTCCAGGCAAAAAAGATCAAGGTGTTCAAGGACTGGCCAGACCAGTCACCAGACATGAACATCATTGAGCATGTTTGGGGTGGGATGAAAGAGGAAGCTTGGAAGACAAAACCAAAGAATCTAGATGAACTCTGGAAGGCATGTAAGACAGCATTCTTTACTATTCCTGATGACTTCATTAATAAATTGTATGAATCATGAAGGACTGCATCCATGCGGTTCAATAAAGCTCATGGAAGTCACACAAAATATTAAATATGACTAATAGCACCACAACTTCATTCACCAATGTTATGCAACATATATTTGTATTTTAAGTTAATTTTTTGTCTGAAAATCACAATACTTTTTGTGGGCGATAAAACTTTTGTCTTGCTAAAATCTGACCATTCTGTGTTCATTAAATGATCAATATTTCAGCATTGATGCCAATTTATTTTCTTAACCTAAACCAAATTTCGGAGGGTTTTAGCTTTCAAAAGAGTAATTTATACAACCAATGGATGAATTTAACGTCAGGTTATAAGCTTTTATTTACATAACATGGGTAAGCGACATAACTTCTGTCAGGGAGTGTATATGGGCTTAAAAAATCTGTGTGTCTATCGATTATCTATCTTACATATCTGTGAATTTATCTATCCAATGTATTCATCCTACTATTCATATCTATCCATCTTCATCGGGTTTGTCTGAATCCCATTTTAGACAAACTAAGGTGGAACTCTTGAATTCACTACAGAAATGCTGTATGACTGATGGTATTGAATGAGCCAGTGCTGATCAGTGTTTTTCCCTAGCTCTTTTGGGCCTGAACCAAAAAATTACATCACAACTGATAATATGTATGTACTGTGACCATGGGGATGGCAGCCACGCCTCCTAACATACAGAAGTGAGAGGGGGCAGGAATGTAAGATGATCTAGGAGCCCTCGGGTACACATCCCTGACACACCTCCTGATCTCACTAGCAGCATGAAGCTGATTTTTATGTCCCCTGATGGAGGGGTGCGTGCTGAAGAGTACATATGATTTTATTGATTTATAAGCAATCTATACATCCTAGAACTTCAGTGTAGAGCTCTGCTTCATCATGTAGGAGGGCAGAGACAGTACTAAAAAGTTTTCTCTCACCAGATTTCCCCTTAAACTGAGGTAATAATAGAATCCTAATATAAATCCTAATGTTTACTAAGAAGGCTTGCCACTCCATGGGTTAGAAATATGAAGTTTTTATCTCCTCCTTACTGACAGACAAGAAAGTATCCAAATTTGACACTGAGAATTGTTATTTCAGTGTCTCAGGAATATAGAACCTGGTAGCAAGGCACTCTGGTTACAACAAACGTACCATCAAAGTTATCGATTACCTAAAGTGTCCCATCAAGTAGGATGCATCTCACCAAATAACTTATAACTTACCTTTGACCATATTTGTAATTTAAGATGCATATTAACTCCCTGTTGAGTCCTAATTACATACCCATGACTGATTCCCTTCACCACAAAATATGTAATTTTGACAAATATTGAATCCTGTTGTTTCACTCAATCCCACAAGGGTATAAAATCTATCAACAAGTAATTCAGTTTGCCTTTGCAAACATTTGTGAACAAATGGCTTGTTATAAGGAGCTCATCAAAACCGAGTGGTATTAATAGTGACCTGCAACCAACCTTGCAAATAAAGCACGGTTTTCTATATTATAACTATGTACACTTTTTAATGGCATGATAAAGGCCCTGCGCTGGCAGAAACACTGCATGTTTTTTTTTTTTACTTTCAAGTGTATGCTAGGTCCGGTTAAGAATTATATATATATATATATATATATATATATACACACACACATACAAATAGAAAAAGAGCAGCACAGCTCAATCCGGGTGCAATATCAGTCCAGGCTCCTCTCCCTTACACACAATGTGAAAAACGGACTGCAGCGTTCCTTCTTTCTTTTCAAAGTCTGCCTTTATTGGCCATCAGGTGTAATCCGACGTTTCGGGTTCAGTCTCCCTTCCTCTAGCTAGAGGAAGGGAGACTGATCCTGAAACGTTGTATTACACCTGATGACCAATAAAGGCAGACTTTGAAAAGAAAGAAGGAGTGCTGCAGTCCGTTTTTCACATTATATAATATATATTATTATATATAAACAAGGTCCATCAAGGAATCCAGGTGGTGCTTCTTTTCTTTTAAAGTTTAACTTTTATTGTAAGTAGTTGAAAGTGTTACATCTCCACACTGGTAGCAGTTTAAACCATATAGGGAGGGGTTCCCCTTACAGACTACACGTTTCAATACTTTTTACCATGATGAAGACACATTAAAAATTGTTAGAACGCATAGTCTGTAAGGGGAAACCCCCCCCCATATGGATTAACTGCTACCAGTGTGGAGATAGGACCCTTTTAACTACTTACAATATAAGTTAAAATTTAAAAGAAAACAAGCACCACCTGGACTCCTTGCTGGACCTTGTTCATATTTGTCACAGGAACTTCTCCAATCCTTGTCTTCTCCATGCAGTGGGATCCAAAGGTTTGTGTGGATTGTCACAGTTTCTGGAAATAATGGTGAGCTGGCTTTATTTACCTTTCTTAATATAATATCTATATATATCTATATATGTATAAGAGAGAGTGAGAGTGATAGAGTGTTTCGGTGCCTTGGCACTTAGAATATGCATAGAATACAGCTGGGAATAGTTGTAATAAATTGGTTCACTAAATGTATTCTTACTAAGAAAGACTAAGAAGGGGGTGTAATAAAAGCACCTCCTGTAAGCTTCCAATACTTATATCCATGTAGTGTAGTGTGTAAAATATATATGATATATTGAGATTATTTTAACTTGAGGAAAAAAAAGGCAAAAGTAAAATAGTGCAGCGCTATTATTTTATGATACTATACAACAATTGAAGCCACATAAGTGCAGTTGCCATTAGCTCCTTTGTAGCAGCAAGTGCATACTGTCACAATTCAGGTTTATTGCATTCATTATTTATATATTCGACAGATCACAAGAGAGAGCAAAGACGCTGTACGAAGTAAATGAAGTGCTATTCCCTGAAAAAAAAATCCCTTGGGAAGACTAAGTGATCAATAGATTACCTGATAATGGCGGAATAATACCAAGTTCCATTCTGCATAAAAAGGATACGGTCATTGCCCTTGAAAAGGGGACGCCCAGTGTACATCTCAGCCATGATACAACCAACAGACCAGATGTCCACTAAAAGAAAATCAGATATTTAGCTCCATCACCAGATCTAGATGAGTATGTTTATATGAGACAGTAAAGAGGTCATTTATAATGCTTTAATAAAACACCAATTACATTTATGCACAAAAAAGCAAAGCTGTGCAACACTTCTCGAAACATATAATGCGGTTACCTGAATATTAATGCATTAGTAATGCCTGGCTATAAATATATAAAATATGTTAATTGGACTATCAAATCCAAAATACACTGAGCAGTACACTCTTGTGATGATTGATGACTATGTGGAGATACACTGCTCAACATAAAGGACTATCCTCAATGGAAAAGACTTTAATCAATATCTTAACTGAACACAAGAACAGTTTCTAAAATTTTGACACTATTGAGTTTCATAGAACATTTTTGTAACCCACAACATGAACGTATAGGGCAATATTACTTAAAGAGGACCTGTCACCAAACCAGGCATGATTATCTAATTACAGCACTGGATGCAGCATTTCTGCAGCATCCAGACAAGGGGTCCCCCAGCACTTGAGCCCCCCTGTACCCCGAGATAATACACTTAGAAAACTTACATGCTACAGCCAAGGGCAGATTCACACCCCCTGCATGTGTAATCTGCCCACCGCTGCCAATCATTTTCTCCCTCTTCTCCAGCATTAAACAGAGGGTTTTTTTCTCTCCCAGAAATGGCCGTTTAGCCCTGCCCCCTGAGGGGCGGGGCCAAACGGCAAGTTCTGAAAAGAAAAAAAACCTTTGTTTAATGCTGGAGAAGAGCTGTAATTAGATCATCATGCCTGGTTTGGTGACAAGTCCTCTTTAAGAAGAAATGGGTGAAAGGGATTTAGTAGTAGGTCTCCCGATATTAACGAAATCAAACACATAGGGAGAATTCTGAAGAGAACAGTTGTCATCACTGCATTTTAGCTCTAAAAAACGTCATTCCTGAAGAATGGAAAAAGACAGATTTTGCAATATGTCACTACATTTTTCATTCCTTGTCTGGAAGACTTTATGTGATCCTTAAAAATCATGGAGGTAATACAAAATACTAGATGTAGTATTTTTTCATGTGGAATCTATTCAATGATTTTTGCATCAACTAATATAAGTAAAACCAGAGAATTTGCAATAATTTTGTAATAAAAATGATATTAACCTTATTATGTTATACAGTGTTGGCCAAAAGTATTGACACCTCTGCAATTTTGTCAGATAATACTCAGTTTCCTCCTGAAAATGATTGCAGTCACAAATTCTTTGGTATTATTATCTTCATTTAATTTGTCTTCAATGAAAAAGCACAAAAGAGAATGAAGCAAAAAGCTAAACATTAATCATTTCACACAAAACTCCAAAAATGGGTGAGACAAAAGTATTGGCACCCTCAGCCTAATACTTGGTTGCACAACCTTTAGCCAAAATAACTGCGATCAACCGCTTCCGGTAACCATCAATGAGTTTCTTACAATGCTCTGCTGGAATTTTAGACCATTCTTCTTTGGCAAACTGCTCCAGGTCCCTGATATTTGAAGGGTGCCTTCTTCAAACTGCCATTTTTACATCTCTCCACAGGTGTTCTATGGGATTCAGGTCTGGACTCATTGCTGGCCACCTTAGAAGTCTCCAGTGCTTTCTCTCAAACCATTTTCTAGTGCTTTTTGAAGTGTGTTTTGGATCATTGTCCTGCTGGAAGACCCATGACCTCTGAGGGAGACCCAGCTTTCTCACACTGGGCCCTACATTATGCAGCAAAAATTTTTTGCTAGTCTTCAGACTTCATAATGCCATGTACACGGTCAAGCAGTCCAGTGCCAGAGGCAACAAAGCAACCCCAAAACATCAGGGAACCTCCACCATGTTTGACTGTAGGGACCGTGTTCTTTTCTTTGAATGCTTTTTTTTTCTCCTGTAAACTCTATGTTGATGCCTTTGCCCAAAAAGAGAGAACATTCTTCCAAAACATTTTAGGCTTTCTCAGGTAAGTTTTGGCAAACTCCAGCCTGGCTTTTTTTTTATGTCTCGAGGTAAGAAGTGGGGTCTACCTGGGTCTCTTACATACAGTCCCTTTTCATTCAGACACCGACGGATAGTACGGGTTGACACGGTTGTACCCTCGGACTGCAGGGCAGCTTGAACTTGTTTGGATGTTAGTCAAGGTTCTTCATCCACCATCTGCACAATCTTGCGTTGAAATCTCTTGTCAATTTTTCTTTTCCGTCCACATCTAGGGAGACTAGCCAAAGTGCCATGGGCTTTAAACTTCTTGATGACACTGCGCACAGTAGACACAGGAACATTCAGGTCTTTGGAGATGGACTTGTAGCCTTGAGATTGCTCATGCTTCCTCACAATTTGGTTTCTCAAGTCCTCAGACAGTTCTTTGGTTTTATTTCTTTTCTCCGTGCTCAATCTGGTACATACAAGGACACAGGACAGAGGTTGAGTCAACTTTAATCCATGTCAACTGGCTGCAAGTGTGATTTAGTTATTGCCAACACCTGTTAGGTGCCACAGGTAAGTTACAGGTGCTGTTAATTACACAAATTAGAGAAACATCACATGATTTTTCTAACAGTGCCAATACTTTTATCCACATCCTATTTTATGTTTGGTGTTGAAACTATATCCAGTTTGGCTTTAGGACAATTCTTTTTGTGTTTTTTTTCATTGAAGACAAATTAAATGAAGATAATAATACCAAAGAATTTGTGATTGCAATCATTTTCAGGATCAGGAAGAAACTGAGTATTATCTGACAGAATTGCAGGGGTGTCAATACTTTTGGCCAACACTGTAGGTTAATAAAATGTTCGATGAAAATCAGTCTTGTCAACATTTTGGAAATTGTTCTTGTATTTAGTAAGATATTAAAGCGAACCTGTCACCCCCCCTGGACATCAAAAGCTATAATAGCCACCTTCTGCAGCACTAAGGCTGCATTCAGGGAAGGTGGCTATAAGCTCTTGATGCCCTTTATACTATTAAATATGCACTTATATAAAGCCTTACTCTTAAGAAGACCTAAGACCGGGAGGCGGGGTTTCGCGCTCCTCCGACCCGCCTCCTCTTGTCAGTCATGGTGCTCGCCTGCTGCTGCCTCCCCTCACAGTCTAACATGAACGCGCGCCTCCGTTCTCGTCTATGGCGCCGCGCATGCGCTGTGCGCCGGGTGTCCAGGAAGTCGTCGGGCTGCGCGCGCAGCCCGACGACTTCCTGGACACCCGGCGCACAGCGCATGCGCGGCGCCATAGACGAGAACGGAGGCGCGCGTTCATGTTAGACTGTGAGGGGAGGCAGCAGGCGAGGACCATGACTGACGAGGAGGCGGGTCGGAGGAGCGCGAAACCCCGCCTCCCGGTCTTAGGTCTTCTTAAGAGTAAGGCTTTATATAAGTGCATATTTAATAGTATAAAGGGCATCAAGAGCTTATAGCCACCTTCCCTGAATGCAGCCTTAGTGCTGCAGAAGGTGGCTATTATAGCTTTTGATGTCCAGGGGGGGGGTGACAGGTTCGCTTTAATATATTAATTTTCAAAGGGAGTATACTCCTTTATTTCAAGCACTGTATAATAGCAAGAAGAACAGATTCATCAGTCACCAGCTTGTTCCTCAAGGCCACCTCTTTCAGATTGGTTAGAATATATAAAGCTAAAACATGTACCGTATATACTCGAGTATAAGCAGAGTTTTTCAGCACAATTTTTGTGCTGAAAAGTCTCCCCGGTAGGGAGCAGTGTCCGGGTGCTGAAGGAGGAGGGTGGAGGCTGCAGAGTGAGCAGGGGGGCCTGTAACCACTGAAAGGGTCCTGTAACCACTGAAGGGGGCTACATACCGCTTAAGGGGGCCTGTATACACTGAAGGGGGGTCTGTAACCACTGAAGGGGTCCTGTAACCACTGAAGGGGGCTATATACCGCTGAAGGGGGCCTGTATACACTGAAGGGGGGCCTGTAACCATTTATGGTGGCTATATACCGCTGAAGGGGGCCTGTATACACTGATAGGGGGGTCTGTAACCACTGAAGGGGGCCTGTAACCAGTGATGGGGGCTATATACCGCTGAAGGGTGCCTGTATACACTGATGGGGGGTCTGTAACCAGAGATGGGGGGCTATATACCACTGAAGGGGGCCTATAACCACTTATGGGGGCCTGTATACAGTGATGGGGGCCTGTATACAGTGATGGGGGCCTGTATACAGTGATGGGGGCCTGTATACAGTGATGGGGGCCTGTATACAGTGATGGGGGCCTGTATACAGTGATGGGGGCCTGTATACAGTGATGGGGGCCTGTATACAGTGATGGGGGCCTGTATACAGTGATGGGGGCCTGTATACAGTGATGGGGGCCTGTATACAGTGATGGGGGCCTGTAACCACTGATCGGGGGGCTGTATACCACTCACTGATCAGGGGTCTGTATACCACTGATGGAGGTCTGTATACCACTGTTGGGGTTCTGTATACCACTGATGGGGACACTATAAACCAGTGATGGAGGTCCTATATACCAGTGATGGGGGCGCTGCTATATACCAGTGATTGGGGTGCTATATACTAGTGATTGGGGTGCTATATGCCAGTGATAGGGTGCTATATACCAGTAATGGCCGCTATATACCAGGAATGGGGGCTATAAACCAGTAATGGGGGTCATTTATCATGATGAGAGGGGCTGTATACCGTGATGAGTCTGCTGCATTTCCCCCCTTAGGCTTTACTCAAAGTCAATGCTTTTCCCTAATTTTGGAGGGTAAAATTAGGGGCCTCTGCTTATTCTCCAGTATATACGGTAATACTCCTTTCAGTATTGATCTAGATCACATGCACATTCTAGTATATTGTTCTACAGAATAGTGTAATCAATAAAGGCATAATTCTAAATTTCTGGTCATCCTTTGAAAGAAAACAATGTCCTTATTGTGTGTTTAATCATTTTCTTAAAATTTTGGGGGAAAAAAAAAAACAAAAAAAAACCAACTAAAATTCTGATATTTTGCAGATACAGTTAAGGCCCAGTCACACATAACGATATCGTTAGAGAGATCGTTGTAACTGACGTTACAGCGATCTCTCCAGCGATGTCATTCTGTGTGACACTTAGCAGCGATCAGGCCCCTGCTGTGAGGTCGCTGATCGATGCAAAGTACTCTGGATCATTTTTTTGATCGCTGGTTTCCCGCTGCGCACTGCCTGGATACCCGGTGTTTATCATAGTTACCAGCGTCCTCCCTGCTTAGCACTGCCTCTAAGCAGGGAGGACGCAGGTACCTATGATAAACAGCGGGCATCCAGGCAGCACGCACTGCCTAGATACCCGGTGTTTATCATAGTTACCAGCGTCCTCCCTGCTTACAGGCAGCGCTAAGCAGGGAGGACGCTGGTAACATCGCATTCAGCGATGTGGGAGGTGGCTCCCATGCCCCTGATCGCTGGGGAGATCTGCCTGTTTGACTGACAGTTCCCCAGCAACCAGGTAACGACGCTCCAGTGATCCTGGCAGGTCGTTATCGCTGCCGGGATCGCTGGAGTGGTCGTTGTGAGTGACAGGGCCTTAACAGTCGAGAATTCACATTTCCTAAGAAAAGTAAGTTAGTTTGAAAACAACTTTCTTTCTTTCCTCCTGAGGGAAAGATTGCGGCTAGTGAACATCAATATAGCAATTCAGTAATCTAACATTAAGACGTAGTCAAAAGACCAGTAACACAGGGCACCCTGTCAGAGTAGTGTGGGAGCCACACTGCTATTAGGAGAATAGAGAGATAGAAAGGGAGCAACAATAAGAAATAAAGGGGATACAGAGGTTACAGAGTACAAAAGAGGAAAGGAATGGGGAAAGGTAAGGATGGGGGTGGGACCAGGTGGACCCGAAACCTTCCATATCGGATAAGTCTTCAGATAATACGGTTCCTAACAGGAACGGAGAGGAGATTCAATTGAATAATTCTTGGAAATTATGGGAGTCTCTAAAGAGAATCAATTCCAGCCAAGTTGTGGTTAAGCTGTCCATTGACCCAGAGAACTCAGCTCAGATTCCGCAATGGGAGGTTGTACCTTTGATTTCCAATATCGTGGAATTATCGATCTGGCCGTTGAGAGCCAAAAGTGCAAAATATCTTTTTTGTGGGTACGGATAGAATCTGGGCAAATGGAAAGCGAAGCAAGTTCCTGGCCGCCTATCAACAGTTTACCAGTGACGACACCGTAAATTTTCATGACTCTCTCCAAAAAGTCCCTACCACCAAATGTGCAATAAGTTACCTAACTCGGACCCACACCTTTAGCACAGCCCTGAAATCGAGGGAAAAATCGCATGTAATTGGGCTGGGCACAGATACCATCTGGTAAGCAATCTATAGCTCTTCTCCTGGGCAGCGCAAGTATTAGCAAGTTTGTGTGAGAACATATATATATATATATATATATATATATATATATTATATATATATATATATGTGTGTGTGCATGTGTATATATATGTGTGTGCATGTGTGTATATATATATATAGTGTGTGTGTGCATGTATATATATATATGTGTGTGTGTGCATGTGTATATATATATATGTGTGTGTGTGTGCATGTATATATCTGTGTGTGTGTGCGCATGTATATATCTGTGTGTGTGTGCATGTATATATATATATATATGTGTGTGTGTGTGCATGTATATATATATATAATAATAATATAATAATGCTTTATTTATATAGCGCCAACATATTCCGCAGCGCTTTACAATGTAGGGTTAGAGTACAGAAAATATAATACAGTAAGTAATTACAGTAGAGAACAAATATAGTACAATAATTGGATACAAAACAATAGGCATAGAATCAATGTAAAAAAGAAAATACAATAAATAAAGCAAGAAATGAAGGTGACCCTGCTCAAAAGAGCTTACAATCTAAAACGGGATAGAGGTTGCACAAGGTACAGGGGCTTATTGCACTGATGGTCCAGGCATCTTGAGGAAGTGGGGCATAGGACTAAGCTCACATGGATGGTCATTATACAATCTGTGTAGTCCTTTTTGGTTTGGTGGAGTTTGTAGAGGAGTAATGTCCAGAGGGATAGCCCATTCACTGTCTACAGTACAATGGACTTCTATTAGGGAGTATGATAGGCCGCCTTAAAAAGATGCGTTTTTAGGGATCGCCTGAAGCCATGCAAGTTGTGGATAGTCCTGATTTCTTGGGGTAAAGCATT
>JARQOC010000004.1:305711025-305748070 GCA_033576535.1 Allobates femoralis
AGGATCTTGCGGTCTCTGGGATCCGGGAGTTTCTTCAGATATGGGGCCAGTTTGTAGTCTCTCTGTAGGCTCCGGTACATGGTCAGTTTCTGTGAGCTGAAGATATCGTTCTTCCAGTCACTGACATACTTCTCTTGGCCTTCGTCTACCATCTTCCTGATTCCGGCTTTTGTCAGGCTGTGATTGGTGTTCTGGTTGTGTTGGGCTTGGCTGGGCTGTTCCGAAGGTACTGGTTTTCCTGTTTCACCTATATGTATCAGGGCTTTATGATGATGGGAGCTTGGATTGCTCCTATGTAGGTGAGCCCGGAATGACAGCGCCCTCTTTAGAACCGTTAGGTGTAGAGGGAATCTGCCCAGCTCGGCCCGACAGGCGCTGTTGGAGGTGCTCCGGTGGACCTGGAGAAGATGCTTACAGAATTCCAGGTGGAATATTTCTGTTGGGCTGGAGACCCACCTTGACCAGTCTGGGTAGGTGTGAGGACCCCAGACTTCACTGCCATACAGGAGGATTGGGGCGATGATAGAGTCAAAGATTTTTAGCCAGACCCTCACTGGTGGCTTCAGATGGTAGAGTTTCCTTCGGATGGCATAGAAGGTTTTGCAGGCCTTGTCTTTCAGGGTCTGAATGGCTTGTTTGAAGCTCCCTGACCGTTGAATCTCTAGGCCCAGGTAGGTATATTTGTCTGTTCCTGTGAGGTCGCAGTTGTTGAGGACAAATGATGGGTGCTGGTCTGATCTTCTCCTTCTCCTCTGGAACACCATGATGTTGGTTTTCTTTAGATTGACCGGTAGGGCCCAGGTGGAGCTGAATTTCTCTAGGATTTTCAGGTTGTCTTGGAGGCCTTTCTCGGTTGGTGACAACAGCAGCAGGTCATCTGCGTACAGCAAGAATTTCACCTGAGCGTCATGGAGGGTGAGACCTGGTGCGGTGGAGGATTCCAGGGCGGTAGCCAGCTCATTGATATAGATATTAAAGAGCGTTGGACTTAGGCTGCAGCCTTGTCTGACTCCACGGCTCTGTTGGAAATAATCCGTTCTTTTGCCGTTCACACTCACACTGCAGAAGTTCTCGGTGTAGGAGCTTTTGATGACATCGTAGGTCTTTCCTCCTATTCCGTTCTCCAGCAGTTTCAGGAATAAGCCCGGGTGCCACACCGAATCGAAGGCCTTTTTAAAGTCCACAAAGCAGGCGTATATCTTCCCATTCTTTGTATTGTGGACGTGTCTCTGAATGAGGCTGTGCAGAGTATAGATGTGGTCAGTGGTGAGGTGGTTCGGCATGAACCCTGCTTGGCTCTTGCTGAGGACGTTGTGCTCGGTGAGGAAGGTGAGGATCCTCTTGTTCAGGATGTTGTTGAACAGTTTTCCCAGGTTGCTGCTGACACATATCCCCCGGTAGTTGGCTGGGTCATACCTGTCCCCACTCTTGTGGATGGGTGTAATGAGGCCTTGGTTCCAGGTACGGGGGAAGTAGCCGGCCCTCAGCACAATATTGAACAGTTTGACCATTGCAGCCTGTATTTCTGGTGGGCTGTGCTTCAGCATTTCTGGTAGGATCCCATCCAGGCCACCGGCTTTTCTACACCTTATGGAAGAGATCCTCTCGGCTACTTCCTGTAGTGTTATAGGTGTATCCACCGGGTTTTGGAAGTTTTTGATTTTTTCCTCCATTGCTTTTAGTTTTGCCATTATATATATACATATATATACAGCAGATGGATCATATATATATATACACACACTATATATTAGCTGCATCCACTTTATATATACAGTATATATATGACGCATCTAGAGATATGATGCATCTATACACATATATATATATATATATATATATATATATATAATTATATATATATATATATAGTCACCATATCTATAGATGCACCATGTATATATACTCTGTATACATACAATAGATATTAGATTATATATATATATATACACAATCTATCTAACTATATATATACATACATATATATGTGTGTACATATATATATATAATCTAACTATATATATATATGCACACATATATATATATATATATGCACACATTATATATATATATATATATTTGTGTGTGTGCATATATATTATATATATATATATGTGTGCACACACACACACATATATATATGTGTGCACACACACACACACATATATATACATGCACACACACACACACACATATATATACATGCACACACACACACATATATATACATGCATACACACATATATATATACATGCACACACACACACATATATATATACATGCACACACACACACATATATATATACATGCACACACACACACACATATATACATGCACACACACACATATACATGCACACACACACACATATACATGCACACACACACACACACACATGCACACACACACACACACATACATGCACACACACACACACATACATGCACACACACACACACCCACATACATGCACACACACACACACGCACATACATGCACACACACACACACACACAACATACATGCCACACACACACACACACATACATGCCACACACACATACAATGCACACACACACACACACATGCACACACATGCACACACACATCACAACATGCACACACACATACATGCGCACACACACATACATGCGCACACACACATACATGCGCACACACACATACATATGCACACACACAACACACACATGCACACACATGCACACACACACACACCATATGCACACACACAACATACATATGCACACACACATACATATATTATAATACACACATGCACACACACACATATATATATATATATATACACATGCACACACACACATATAATATATATATATATACACATGCACACACACATATATATATATATACACATGCGCACACCACAATATATATATATATATACACATGCGCACACAACACACATATATATACACATGCACACACACACACACACATATATATACACATGCACACACACACATATATATACACATGCACACACACACACACACATATATATACACATGCACACACACACACACCACACACATATATATATACACACGCACACACACACGCACATGCACACATACATGCACACAGCACACAACATCAAACAATATACATGCACACAACAACATCCAATACACCATACAGCGCACACACACAATACATGCGACACACACAACATCACAATACATGCGAAAATACATGCACACACACACACACATACATGCACACACACACACATACATGCACACACACACATACATGCACACACCAACATATGCAACACACACATAATAATATACAGCACACACACACACATACATATATAGTAAGCACACACACAACATATATATATATATCAAATATATATACTGCACACACACATATATAAAACACACACACATATATATATATATAACACTGCACACACACACTATATATATATACATGCACCACAACATATATAATTATATACATCACACACACACACATATATATATATATACATGCACACACACACATATATATTATACATGCACACACACACACATATATATATATACATGCACACACACACACATATATACATCACACACACACATATATATAACATGCACACACACACACATATATATATAAAATGCACACACACAACACATATATATATATACATGCACACACACACACATATATATATATATACATGCACACACACACACATATATATATATACATGCACACACACACATATTATATATAACATGCACACACACACAATATATATATATATACACACGCAACACACATATATATCACATCACATATATATATACATGCACACACACACATTATATATCATCACACACACAATATATATACATGCACACACACACATATACACATCATAACAATATATACATGCACACACACACACAATAATATATAATATACATGCACACACCACACACATAATATACACACACACACATATATACATACGCACACACACACAACATACATATACATCACATCACACACATATACATGCACACACACACATATATATATCACACACACATACCATGCACACACACACACAACACACATACATACAACAATACACAACACATGCACACACAACATCAAATATATACACATCACACACACATATATATATATACATCACATCACACACACATACATATCAATCATCATATATATAAATACATGCACACACACACATATATATATATATACATGCACACACACAATACATATATACATCACTGCACACACACCACATATATATATTACACATGCACACACACACACATATATAATATACACCACACCCCATAATAATATACACATGCACACACACACAATATATAATACACATGCACACACACACACAACATATATATATAATACACATGCACACACACACATATATATATATAATCATCAACACACACAATTCAGCACACCACACACAATATATATATAACAACTACACACACACAACACACATATATATATATCACACACTACAGCACACACACACATCATCACATATATATAATACACACACACACATGCACACATATATATATACACAACACTGCACACACACAAATAATACATGCACACACACACATATATATATATATACACATGCACACACACACACCATATATATAATATAATATATATATATATAAAATGCACACACACACACTATATAATATAACACATGCACACACACATATATATATATATACAAATGCACACAACACATAATATATATCACATGCACCACACCACAATAATATATATATATAATACACATGCACACACACACACATATAATATATTATACACATGCACACACACACACAACATATATATTATATATACACACATGCACACACACAACTATATATATATATATACACACATGCACACACACTATATATATATATATATATATCACACATGCACACACACACAATATATATATATATATACAATAATAAATATATATATATATAAACACATGCACACACACACACATATATATATATATATATAACACATGCACACACACACACACATATATTATATATATATAACACATGCACAGCACACACACATATATATATACATAATATATTTTATATATATATAATCACACATGCACACACACACAATATATATATACATGACACACCATACATATATATATATATATATATATCACACACATGCACACACACACTATATATATATATACTATATTATAAACATCACACACACACACACACACACAATATAATATATATATATATAATACACACATGCACACACACACATATATATATATATAATAACATGACAACACACAACATATATATATAAAAACACATGCACACTACACACACATATTATATATATATATATTATATCACACATGCACACACACACACATATATATATATATACACACAGCACACACACACACATATATATATATAACAATAACACACACACACACACATATATATATATACACATCACACACACACACACACACATATATATATACACATGCAC
The DNA here is from genome assembly GCA_033576535.1 of Allobates femoralis. NCBI lineage: Eukaryota > Metazoa > Chordata > Amphibia > Anura > Aromobatidae > Allobates > Allobates femoralis. The sequence goes on from JARQOC010000004.1 coordinate 305,716,678, forward strand.
ACACACATATATATATAATCCAACTATATATATATGCATCTATATATATCTATTATATAATTTCGAATGGGTTTTTTGCCCCTTCTGAGTCCACTCGCGCTGCGAGTCAGTGTCGTCATGTGGATATGCCCGAAGCATTGGCCGCGCAGCGGCCATTGCGAGCAGTTCTAAGGCGACTCGCTATGCCCGCGCATTCTAGAATCCCGATGCATGTGCATCGGGCACCCAGCTAGTATATATATATAGATGCACATATGAAATGTGCCTAATCAAAGTGAATGTATATATGTGTGTGTAATCCATATGTACATGTGGATTACACACACATATATATGTGCTGGTTTGGGAGGGAGGGGGCCGCCGATACTCACCTTCCGAAGACGCTCCCGATCATTGCCTAGCGACGCCGGGACTCGGCTTCGGCTTCACCCGGCGCACTACGCATGAGCGGACCGGAAATGACGCGGTCTCAGGCCTCGCGTCATGAAAAGCGGGGCGGGAAGATTCCAATGGGCTCCCCCGCTCTTCAAATCGATAATGCCGCCCATTAGGGCGTTAGGAAGGCAGCGAGGCGGGGGGAGCGCGGCTCTGGGGACACCGCCCTGCAGACAAGAACGCCCCAGAGACAAAAATCATGTAAGTTTATAAAGTGTTTTATTCACCTTATATAAAGCCATATTAGGTCAGGCAGGGATGGTTAGGGAGCTAGTTAGGGTCTGTAGGGGCAGGTAGTGATAGTTTAGGGGCCATAGATTAGGTGACAGGTTCCCTTTAAGACTTATCTGCCCTCAGATTTTTTAGATTCTTTCTACTGGGAGGAAACAACACTGGATAGTAGAGTCTAGACGGATGCCGAGGAACTCCTGTACTAGAACTGGTTCTAGTCTCGACTTTTCCCTGTTGATTATCCACCCCAGGTTGGCTAAGAGTGTGAGCACATGACTGATGGATTTTACACAGTCCTCTTTGTTGGCTGACATGATGAGGAAATCGTCCAAATAAGGTATCAGTAGTATATCTTGCATTCTCACGAAGGATGTCATTTCGGCAACTATTTTTGTGAAGATACGAGGTGCTAGTGACAGGCCGAAAGGAAGGCATTGATACTACAAATGGGTAGGAATCCCTTTGACCTCTACTACTACTCTTAGATACTGCTGATGTTCTCCAAAAATTAGCACGTGGTAGGAAGCGTCTTTTAAATCTACTACCGCTATGTAGCAATGCGGGTGCAGAAGTCTTACTACTGACTTCAGGGTCTCCATTTTGAATTTTTCCATTCTTAGGTATTGATTTAGCGTCTTCAAATTTAAGATCAACCTCAAAGACCCATCTGTTTTGGGTGTAAGAAACAAGATGCTGTAAAATCCCTTGCCTAACTCTTGATCTGACACTTTTACAAGCACCCCCTTCTGTATCAGGAGCAGGACTTCTTTCTGTAATGTGACCTAATTGCTCCTGGCCACAGGGGTCACAACCATCCGTTGACAGTGGAAAAATTCAATCGTAGTCCCTTGGCTATCAATTTGACTACCCATGATGAGGCCGGCAAAGAGGCCCACTGAGTGACAAAAACCCACAGCCTTCCTCCAACTGGCAGCTTGGCATCATTGCTGCTTAAAGGGGAAGGTTAAATTGAGGCTTGTTAAAGAGGAATCCTCTGTCTTTCCATGGATGACCTCGCACAGTTCTGTCATCTGATTGACCCAGATTTCCCCTACCACTACCTGACCCCCCCAAAAGGACTGACGGGACCTATAGTAAGGAGGTGGTGGGAAGTGCTTCTGTCAGCTGCTTTCTCTAATATATCGTCTAATGTTTTTCCAAATAAGTATCCCCCTTCACATGGGACAACACAGAGCTTCACCTTCGACAAAGTCTGCAGTCCAATTTTGCAACCACGGCACTCTGCGACCAGACTTTGTTAGGGCGCATGAATGAGCGGCAAAACGGACGGAGTCTACAGAAGCATCCGCCAGAAACCCTGCTGCTTTCTCTAGTGAAGGTATTGCTTCTAGGAGTTTTTCCTCATGGACACTTGTCCTTTATCTGATCCTTTAACTCCTCTAACCATGTAAGCATTGATCTTGCAGTACAAGTGGCTGGTACCCCTGGCTTAAAGGGCCATGCCGATGCTTCCCATGCTGACTGTAGAAAAGTATCTGCCTTTTTATCTAAGGGATCTTTTATGGAACCCAGGTCCTCAAAAGGGAGTGCTTCCCCTTTTGATGATTTGGCGATTGCTGCATCAAGTTTTGGCGCTTTTTCCCATTTTCCACAGACATAGTCACTGAAAGGGAATTTATGTTTTATAGTTTGGGGAACAACCAGTTTCTTAATAGGCTTTTTCCACTCATTTTTAATAAGTGCAAGCAGGTTGTCATGAAGGAGGAAGACATGATGTTTTTTCTCCTCAAGATTACTGAACACTAAGTCATGTATAGACCGCTGCTCTTTAGGGGTCTCAACCCCCATAGTGGATCTGACCAGCTTCGGCAATTTTCCTATATTATCTGCTGAAAAATATGGGTAGCCCAATTCCTCATCTGAGGAAGCCACCTCTGTGAGTGGTCTGAAAGGGCTAGTTCACCCTCGGAGCTGACATTGACGGCCGGGGCCTCTTTGCAGGGGGATGTGTCTGTCTGCACTAGACGATGCCCCTGTAACCTGCGCAAACTCACCTTGACAGTTTTTTTAACTTCATCCCTAATCAGGGTCTTAATGTTATCAAACAGTGAAGGGGTTTCCTCCACCACAGTTCTCTCTATATATGGGCGACACATCTGCTTGTCATACTCTTTGGGCAGAGACTTATCACAAAAGGCGCAAACCTTGTGTTTGTTTAGATGTGGCTTTTTTTACCCACGGTGGGTTGGGATTTGGGATCCTCTAAAGCATCAGGCGTCCTTCCTGCAGGCTGTGATCAGCCAATGCACGTTCAGAACCACAGCCTTTGAGCTGCTGTTGCCACCTCTCTCTGGCCTGGCAGTCCTTTATGGATATGTTGCAGGTGCGGTGTGTGCACCCTGAAGGCAGCTTCCAGACCGGAAGTGCCTAGCACACCGCACATTCGGCGTGTTACTTCACATCCGGTACACGCCGGGAACACAGAAGTGGTCCCATCTGGCACCTGCCGTCAGAGGGACACGCCTCCTCCCCTGGCCCAGACCTCCAGGCAGGAGCAGCCGCCAGGGGGCCCTGCAATGATGATGGGTGCCCTTTTCCAGGACCCCTCGCAGCCTCTCCCAATGCTAGGATATCAGTCACTGCCTGGGTTTCGGTCTCTTCGCCTGCACAGGACCGGCACTTCACAGAGGGAACTCCCTTCAGGTAATCCGCAGCACTTGCTGTAGGCACCCGCTTCGCAGAAACAGGAAACCACATTGAATGGTGGAGATGTGCCGCCCCCTTTTTATTTTTGCAGTAGGTTTCCTGTTCCGGGGGGTGGGTACCATCCTCTCACTATTGGTGATGTCATGGGGAAGGGAAAAGAGACCTAATAAGCACAATCCTTACAGTAGAGATACATGGTGGCTTGTGGTCTTGAGATGCAAGATTGTAATGTTGTGTTACTGGATTGCAATTAATGACCGTAAATGTGGTTGTATGATCACAGCCAGACCTCTGGAAAGTCCAACCCTGCTGGATTTCTGCTCAACCATATTTATTACAATTTTATGAGACTCTTGCAATCTTAAAAGGATTGTCTAGTTTCAGGAAAGAGGGCTTCTAACAGTTTAAAATACTTAAAATTACAAACTCAGCACTTAACTTTTCTGGGTCCAGTGTTTAAGATGCAATGTTGATGTCTCATCAACAGTGCACACCCTAGCTGGTCATTTAGCTCAGCAGCACGTTGCGCTCAGTGCACAAGCTGCTAAACTCAGTGATTCGAGATTTGAAGCAAGCTGTTGATGTTTTGGCTGCAGTGTTGCCATTGAACCAAGGCAGGAGTGGCAGCAGGGAGCTAGCACTGGACACAGAGAGGGCGAGCATCTGCTAAATTTGTTAGTTTAGGAATTGTACAGTTTGAGTCGCACTTTCCTGAAAGTGGACAAGTCCTTTGTCATCATCTGTAGAAACCGTTATATGATAAACCATTAACCTACAAATATTTTTCCTGAAACTTTGATAAGGTGTTAAAAAAGATATTCCCAGTTCATAATAGGATAGCACATCAATAGCATATGCAACCGCTTTAAAATTTGCATGGGGTCCAGACTCTGCGTTCTTAAAATTCAATCTCAAAATCACTGGGCTGGGGGAAGGGGGGTTCTAGAGATCTCACACTAACCTATCATAAGGTGATGGCATATTCACAAATATCAGAGTGGAAAAACTCTTTATAGCTATAAACTTTACATCTTCAACAGTAATTTAATCAGCCCAGCAGCATTTACTATTGTACAGTTCACCTGCTGGTTTTAACCTGCACAACAAGGGGCTGTGGCATCATGGGCTTTATTTCAGTGCATAAGATAAAGCGTTATTTTACTGCATTCCAATATACTAAAACCTCTTCTTGTGGGAGTGAAATCAGAAGTGTTTGTATGCTTGTTCCTCAACGACAGCGCTATTGTGTTTCTCTGTATAATGGAGATAATAATGTACCTGCTGCCGGAGTTGTGCTGAGTGTACAGAACAAGGTTGCTGCAGCAATAGACATATTGTGCAATTCACTGCGGGGACCAAGAAACCCAACTCTGATGCATATTTATGTAGCAACTCATATCACGTACCGGAATATTGCTTTTAAGAGGTAGGCCACCTGTTGATTTTACCGGCAAGGTTATACAATAAGCAAAGTCATAGTTTATCCATTGAATTTCAACACAACTTGTATCTATATTCACTTCAGTCCCACCAGTTACGGTAAGTATCTTTGTTGGCTTACATAATATTTCCACCTTAAAATCCAGTAACACTGACTCTAATGCAGTAGGTTGTCATTATGTCACTATACTCTTGTATTGTCTTCATTCATCATACATGCTGGGATTTATGTAAATTATCATTGTACACAGCATCTATTATTTCCCAGTACCAACCTGAGCTCAGAAATGCACAATTTTGACATGGGTATCATAATTGCTTATATTGAAAGCGCTTCTGAGTTTAGTGAGCAGTCAGCTGTTTCAAAGGGATCACCAAAGAATATTGTTTTGTCAGAAATAGCAGCAGAAATGTTTCTATGGTACAAAAGAATATAACCCACAGTAGACTAATTAACTAGTAATTGAAATGACGGTAAATTCGTCATTAGAGTCCAAAATGCTTTGTATAGCTTAGTGAGAATTTACACGATGCGGCGAGCAGTATACGAGTTAGAATAGATGCTCCTATCAGCATACTATCCGCGATGATGCAGAGGAGAGGTCCCAAAAATACTGTTCAACATCCAGTAGCACATCTATCATAGCAAAGATGATGGATATATATTATTTTAATGGTACATAGCTAAGACTTTTTAAAAGTCCTAGTCATGTGTGCATGTACAGTTGTGGCCAAAAGTATTGACACCCCTGCAATTCTGTCAGATAATACTCAGTTTCTTCCTGAAAATGATTGCAATCACACAATTCTTTGGTATTATTATCTTCATTTAATTTATTATCAATGAAAAAACACAAAAAGAATTGTCCTAAAGCCAAATTGGATATAATTCCACATCAAACATAAAAAAGGGGGTGGACAAAAGTATTGGCACTGTTAGAAAAATTATGTGATGCTTCTCTAATTTGTGTAATTAACAGCACCTGTAACTTACCTGTGGCACCTAACAGGTGGTGGCAATAAGTAAATCACACTTGCAGCCAGTAGACATGGATTAAAGTTGACTCAACCTCTGTCCTGTGTCCTAGTGTGTACCACATTGAGCATGGAGAAAAGAAAGAAGACCAAAGAACTGTCTGAGGACTTGAGAAACCAAATTGTGAGGAAGCATGAGCATTCTCAAGGCTACAAGTCCATCTCCAAAGACCTGAATGTTCCTATGTCTACTGTGCGCAGTGTCATCAAGAAGTTTAAAGCCCATGGCACTGTGGCTAACCTCCCTAGATGTGGACGGAAAAGAAAAATTGACAAGATTTCAACGCAAGATTGTGCAGATGGTGGATAAAGAACCTCGACTAACATCGAAACAAGTTCAAGCTGCCCTGCAATCCGAGGGTACAACAGTGTCAACTCGTACTATCCATCTGCGTCTGAATGAAAAGGGACTTTATGGTAGGATACCCAGGAAGACCCTACTTCTTACCCCGAGACATAAAAAAGCCAGGCTGGAGTTTGCCAAAACTTACCTGAGAAAGCCTAAAACGTTTTGGAAGAATGTTCTCTGATCAGATGAGACAAAAGTAGAGCTTTTTGGGCAAAGGCATCAACAGAGTTTACAGGAGAAAACAGGCATTCAAAGAAAAGAACACAGTCCCTACAGTCAAACATGGGGGAGGTTCCCTGATGTTTTGGAGTTGCTTTGCTGCCTCTGGCACTGGACTGCTTGACCGTGTGCATGGCATTATGAAGTCTGAAGACTACCAACAAATTTTGCAGCATAATGTAGGGCCCAGTGTGAGAAAGCTGGGTCTCCCTCAGAGGTCATGGGTCTTCCGGCAGGACAATGACCCAAAACACACTTCAAAAAGCACTAGAAGATGGGTTGAGAGAAAGCACTGGAGACTTCTAAGGTGGCCAGCAATGAGTCCAGACCTGAATCCCATAGAACACCTGTGGAGAGATCTAAAAATGGCAGTTTGGAGAAGGCACCCTTCAAATATCAGGGACCTGGAGCAGTTTGCCAAAGAAGAATGGTCTAAAATTCCAACAGAGCATTGTAAGAAACTCACTGATGGTTACCAGAAGCGGTTGATCGCAGTTATTTTGGCTAAAGGTTGTGCAACCAAGTATTAGGCTGAGGGTGCCAATACTTTTGTCTGGCCCATTCTTGGAGTTTTGTGTGAAATGATCAATGTTTTGCTTTTTGCTTCATTCTCTTTTGTGTTTTTTCATTGAACACAAATTAAATGAAGATAATAATACCAAAGAATTTGTGATTGCAATCATTTTCAGGAAGAAAGTGAGTATTATCTGACAGAATTGCAGGGGTGTCAATACTTTTGGCCACAACTGGATAGTATGTGTGTGTACATACATGTGTACCTACAAGTACATGTAAAATGAAAGAAAAAAAAGGGAAGGGGAACAAGAGGCGCAATAGTGCCTTATCACTTAGACACTGACAATCAGGTGGTATAAAGGAACCACTCACCTATTTCAGTTGTGCGACCCACAACTGGTATGCAGACATGTAGTGTTTTATCCGGATGGCTGCTGCTGTACTCCCACCGACCACTTGCACGTGGAATCACACAGTAAAAAAATGGGAAAGGAAACGGTGTTCACCAGTCCGCGCTGCCAGGATCCACTTATTCCAGGGAAGAAACTCACGATCAGATGTGATGTGATCAAAACCTTTTATTGCATCCAATGCGTTTCAACGCCTTTCCTGGCGTCTTCCTCAGGGATCCAGAGGTTCCTTTATACCTCTGGATCCTGAGGAAGACGCCAGGAAAGGCGTTGAAACGCATTGGATGCAATAAAAGGTTTTGATCACATCACATCTGATCGTGAGTTTCTTCCTGGAATAAGTGGATCTGCAGGCGGACTGGTGAACACCGTTTCCTTTCCCATTTTTTTACAAGTACATGTATACACACACACACACACACACGTGACTAGTACTTTTTAAAAGTCTTAACTATGTACCATTAAAATAATATGTATCCATCATCTTTGCTGTGATAATGTGCTACTAGATGTTGAACAGTATTTTTGGGACCTCTTGTCTGCATTATTGTGCATTTTATGCTGATGGGAGGTTCTATTTTAACCTATATATCATTATGTAAGTTTGATCCAATTGTCTTAAAGGGATCCGGTCACCTCCTAGAAGCCACCTAACCTATCAATACATGTCCTTGCACCTTCCTATTTGCATTATAACCATCCTTCTCTGTGCTAAATGCTTCCTTTCAAAGTTGAAATAAACACTTTGATACTTACTCATTAGGATGATAATGAAGTAGCAGCTATATGCAATTGCCTTTTGGGCATATTGTTTTGCAGGTTCCAGGACGCAGCCTCTCTACGTCTGTGTGCGTGTGATGTGGAGCTGAAGCAAGACTAATCGATTTGCATTCTGTGAGTGACAGAGAGGGGGAGGGCAAAGCCTGCACAAGCAAAACAGCACAGAGAGAGAGAGGGTGCATCCTGGAGCCTGCAAAACAAACACGCCCTTAGGGCTAAAGAATATAGCACCTACTAATTATAATGCCTAATGAGCGAGTATAAAATAGTTTTCATCTACTTTTACAGGATGCTTTTAGGAGACAAAAGGAGTGTGAGAATAGTGATAGGATGCTGCAGAGACATGTTTTTGTAGCTTAGGTGGCTTTTTGGAGATGGCAGGATCCCTTTAATATACAGGGCCGTTGTGAAAATATTTAGCCCCCTTGAACTTTTCAACCACATTTCAGGCCTCAAACAAAGATAAAATCTAAATTTTTTTGTGAAGAATCAACAAGTGGGACACAATTTGTGAAGTAGAACAAAATTTATTGGATATTATAAACTTTTTTTAACAAATAAAAAACAAAGTGGGGCGTGCAATATTATTCGGCCTCTTGAGTTAATACTTGTAGCGCCACCATTTGCTGCGATTACAGCTGCAAGTCACTCGGGGTATGTCTCTTTCAGTTTTGCACATAGAATGACAAATTCTTGCCCATTCTTCCTTGTAAAACAGCTGAGCTCAGTGAGATTGGATGGAGAGTGTTTGTAAACAGCAGTTTTCAGCTCTTTCCACAGATTCTCGATTGGATTCCGGTCTGGACTTTGACTTGGCCATTCTAAAGGGCTCGTCACATGGGGCGACATCGCCGACGATTACATGGGGACATAGGGGCGTGGCCTATCGGCGGCGACATCGCCCCTACGTCGCCTCATGTAAAGGGGCGATGTCGGCGGAGCGGGAGGTCGCCTGGTTTCAGAGCAGTGCTCTGAAACCAGGTGACCGATCTGGGGCGATGTGCACATCGCCATGTACTGCCGCCGCGCCCTCCAGCGATGGAGCATAGCTCCATTGTCCTGCTCGCGCGGGGTTTTCAGCCCCAGGCGGCGATGCCACCTGTCAGCTCGCCGGCACGTGCTGGAGATGTCGCCCCATGTAAATGGGCGACGGCGACGCTAGTGGGGCGCCAAAAATGTGTGCGCACCCGCCAGTCGTCCGCCGACATCCCCAGCCCCATCGCCAGGTGTAACAGGGCCTTAACATCTGGATACATTTATTTTTGAACCATTCCATTGTAGATTTTGTTTTATGTTTGGAATCATTGTCTGGTTGGAAGATAAATCTCCGTTCTTTTGCATACTCCAACAGGTTTTCTTCCAGAATGGTCTGCGACGCTTGTAACCCGACGTTTACCATAGATACCATCTCCCAGCATACGCTCTGCCGCTGGGAGATCGTTCATCGTGGTGTCACACACCACAAGTGATGCAGATTGATTAAGCGATTATCGCTTGATTTGAGCTCCGGCTCACAAATCTGCGATCAAACAATCAAGCGATTTTACATTGTAAAATCCTTGATTACACGCAGCGACGCACAAACGATATCGCTTAAGCGATCAAAAAGCAGATCGCTTAAGCGATATCGTTCAAGAAATTGATGCGTGTGACGGCCGCCTATGACTATTCTCAATCCTTTTGTCTACTAAATGCTGGCTGTAAAAGTACTAAAAAAGGTTTTTATAATTACTCATTATCCATTATAATGAGTAGGGACCATATTCCTTAGCCCTCAGGCGTGTTGCTTTGCTGTCTACCTCGTCAGAAGATCACTCCCTAATGGCCGTGAACTTGTATTCATATTGTATGCAGGCCCTGCCTTCTTTGCACGTCGCAGTCTGGGCACGTAATGACGCGAATCGCGTCATTTCCGTTTGGGTGACATCAGTACACCCACGCCGCTCTGTCCTGCCTCAAGCACGCATGCGAATGCGGTGCTTGAAGCCAGACGAGCGGCGTGGGTGTACTGACGTCACCCAAACCAGAAATGACGCGATTTGCGTCATTACATGCCCAAACTGTGAAGTGCAAAGCAGGCAGGGCCTGCCTACAATATGAATACAAGTTCACGCCCATTAGGGCGTGATCTTCTGACGAGGTAGGCAGCAAAGCAACGCGCCCTGAGGGCTAAGGAATATGGTCCCTACTCATTATAATGGATAATGAGTAATCATAAAAATGTTTTTTTTTAGTACTTTTACAGCCAGTATTTACCAGACAAAAGGATTGTGAGAATGGTCATAGGATAATGCAGGGACATGTTTTTATAGGTTAGGTGGCTTTTTGGAGGTGACAGGTTCCCTTTAACCATCTTCTCGGTCCCTGCTAAAGAAAAGCAGGCTCAAACCATGATGCTGCCACCACCATGTTTGACAGTGGGGATGGTGTTTTGAGGGTGATGAGCTGTGTTGCTTTTCGCCAAACATATTGTTTTGCATTGTGGCCAAAAAGTTCAATTTTGGTTTAATCTGACCAGAGCACCTTATTCCACATGTGTGGTGCATCTCCCAGGTGGCTTGTGGCAAACTTCAAATGAGACTTTTTATGGATATCTTTGAAAAATGGCTTTCTTCTTGCCACTCTTCCATAAAGGCCAGATTTGTGCAGTGTACGACTGTTCTCCTAAGGACACTCTCCCACCTCAGCTGATCTCTGCAGTTCATCCAGAGTGATCATGGGCCTTTTGCTGCATCTCTGATCAGTCTTCTCCTTGCTTGAGATGAAGGTTTAGAGGGACGGCTGGGTCTTGGTAGATTTGCAGTGGTCTGATACTCCTTCCATTTCAATATGATCGCTTGCACAGTGCTCCTTAGAGGTTTAAAACTTGGGAAATCTTTTGTATCCAAATCCGGCTTTAAACTTCGCCACAACAGTATCTCGGACCTGCCTGGTGTGTTCCTGGTCTTCATGATACTCTCGGCACTTGAAACAGAACCCTGAGACTATCACAGACCAGGTGCATTTATATGGAGACTTGATTACACAAAGGTGGATTCTATTTATCATTACCTGTCATTTAAGACAACATTGGATCATTCAGAGAGCCTCATTGAACTTCTGGAGATAGTTTGCTGCACTTAAAGGGGCCGAATAATATTGCACTTGTCAGCTTTTCATTTGTTAAAAAAGTTTAAAATAACCAATAAATTTCATTCTACTTCACTATTGTGTCCCGCTTGTTGTTGATTAGTCATAAAAAAATTAGAATTTCTATCTTTATGTTTGAAGCCTGAAATGTGGTAAAAGGTTGAAAAGTTCAAGGGGGCCCAAATACTTTCACAAGTCACTGTATATTATATATACATAGTTATAGTTATTGTTACTATGTTACTTGTCCTAGTCTGCCCCTTTTAGCACGTAAAGCGCCATGGAATATAATGGCACTATATAAATAAATAATAATAATAATAATAATAGTGATATCACATTTGGCTATGTTATGGATAACCAATCTGTATCGCACAGGTGAAGGTCTGTTGCGATATAAAACTGAATATTTTACTGGTACTTTACTTAGTAGGAACGAGGAAGTGCGGTGAATGTGCGGTGGTGGGTGGATGGACGCTGGTGGGCGGTCCGGAAATGGATGGATTGTCATTCCTGTAATGGCGGCACATGGTTATAAGGGGGGGGGAATTTGGGGGTCTCTGTAGCCCCATAAGAAAGTCTTCGGGCGCAACACAGGGGCACACCACAAGTGGAAAAAGGCAGGTGAACACTACAACATGGGTGAGCACAAACTGAAATGCCAATATAATGTTTATGTTAAGGAATGTGATGAGTGGCCCTTACTAGTTGTATGGGATTACAAAGGGTGGTACTGAGGAAACTCTTGGTTTAGTGGTGACATTATAACTGCTGGGTGGCAATATTTATGCCTCCAATAGCATGCGGATCAACATCTAATTTTTATATATCCACCAGGCAGTGAATCCCTTAAGTCGTAGCCACCTACTGCAATAGTAATTATTATTATTATTTATTTATATAGCGCCATTAGGTTCCATGGCGCTTTACATGATGATAAGGGAGACAAGAACAAGTACACTAAATCTAGGCGATCAGGACGTACAGGTACAGGAGGGGCAGGGACCCTGTCCACGAGGGCTCACAGTCTACGAATAAGGTTTAACACAAAAAAATATACAGTTGAGCATTGGGTTTACTATATTGCACCTGTGAGCATTTTACTATGGTCTGTACTGGTGAATTCTGTGATGGGAGTTTTACTTACAGTTTGGTCTCTGTTAAGTCCCTATACACTTGGTAATCTGTACATGATAACTTAATAGTGTTTTTCTGTATTGTCCACTTCCCCAGATTTGTAATGTCTATTTAGTCACTTTTTTTGGTTTACAATAAAAATATAAAATATTTTAAGACAAGGTGGGGCACTTACTATCTGTGGTGGCGGCCCAGAGAGACTCCTCATATGTGTACAGCCTAATCGATGAGGTTGACTTGGGAGTCAATATTGGACTATGGACCTAAATTGACGTTGAGCGAGCCGGGACGCTTGTCACAATTATACCTCGTCCATAGAGTGTACAGAACGCCGGCTTTTTTGTTTAAAATTGGAGTGAGAGTCAGAATGCCCAAGATGTCATAGTGAGGGAGCTAGAGCCCTTGAGGGTTGAGTATGTACGTAATGTGGACTATATTGTACATCTGGAGGAACAGATAAACAGGAGGCGAAATGCTGATAAATTGTTTGACCAACCATGGGAACCGTGGATGAGACAGTGATAAGGAGGGAACGGGAGTGAGATGGGAACGGCCCGCTGGGCCCCATGGGATCCGTTTTTTCCGAGAAATGGGACACACTGTATGTGCCTATGTATACAGTTGTTGCCTTTAATTTAAATTACACTGTAGAAGTTTGCTGTCTATGGGGAGGGGTAGGTGGGAGGTAGGGGGGGGGGGAATACTGTTGGCTCAAGAACTGGTTACTATTCGAGTAAATTTACCTATGTGTGATACAATAATAGGGTGGGGTTTGTTAAAGGGGGGAGGGGGGATGGGAAGGGATTGTTTTTTTTTGTAAAACATGCCAATGATTTTGGGATTTGTTTATGTACAAATGATGATTAAAAAAAATTTATCGGGTTTAAAAAAAAAAATATATATATATATTGTAAGACTAAATGGAGTCGTGTGACTGTTGCAACCATAAACTATTGAGAACATGGGTAAAAAACCTCCATTTGGTTCCCCCCAGCGTGTGAATATATGTATGAGAAGGCACATAAAAAAAACCCATTAGAAAGATTCTTTGCCTGAGGATAGCTGTGTTGTTGATGACTTGTAGCATTAGGCTACGTTCACACATTGCGCATTTTTGAGCGCTTTCTTGCACGCGCTTTTCAAAAATGCGCAATGCGCCTTGTGTCTGCCGCCAAAGTAAAATTCACCGTAAAAATATGCCGCGCCTTTATGGGAGAAAGTGCAGGCGTAAAAAGAATTGACATGTCAATTCTTTACGCACCTGTGCCCATGCTTTCTCCCACAGGAGTCGGCGCTGCTGGATCTGATGTCACAGAGGGGAGGAAGAATCATGTTCCTCCTACCCTCTGTGAGATGTGTGACCGCCCCATTTGGGTTTCGCAGTGTATTAATATACAATGCTAAACCCAAATTAAAGTTAAGCAAATGTGTTAAAAATAATAACAATTAAATACTTACCCTTCCGAAGCTGTTCCGGTTACCGGGAGCCGAGACAACTGCAGGTTAAGAGCTGCCAGAACCTGGCATGATGTCATCGGGCACTGTGATTGGCCGCCCACGGTCATGTGATATGCGATGTCATATGACATGCATATCACATGACCGAGAGTGACCATTCACAGCGATGACATCACGCAAGGTCCTTGCAGGTCGATACGTGCGGTTGTGCCGACTCCTGACTCCCCGAACACCTGCCGAAGAGTGAGTAAGCATTCTTTATTATTTTTAATACATCTGGCTTTCTTTAAATTAGATTTCGCAGTGTATATTAATTAATTAATGGCAGACATGTCACAGAGGGGAGGAGGAACCAGGATTCTTCCTCCCCTCTGTGACATCACTTCTCCTGGCCCAGGCCTGTAAAAAAGCGACCTGTGTGAAAGCACGTTTTTTTTGTGCTTCTTTTGCGCGGCCACAATACTTGGGCTAAAAGAGTGTGCAAAAAAGCGCAAAAAAAGAAGCAGTGTGTGGAACGTAGCCTGTCACAAAAGGGTTAAATGTATGCAGGTCTGTGTGTCTGATTGAACACACATTTCCATCTCTGAGTGTGACAGGTGGTATATCAGGTGACTGGTTCTGGGTAAGGCTAGGGTGACACATAAGCCTTTGGTCTGTTTTAGGCATCATTTTTAGCATTTTTTTTTCTAAGTCCAAAAACTGATAGAAAAACGGATATGTAATAAACACCCTATCCGTTTTTTTTTTTTGCATCTAAAAACATTGCTAGGAGCGTTTTTACTCAAAAACGTTTATCCCAATGTTTTTGGGGGCAGTTTTAAAACGGATCAATTTTTTTTTAACATGGGGCCCTAAGGAAAAAGGGATCCGTTTTTTTAACATGCGCCCTATGAAGGATGAAAGGGATAAACTGTTTTTTTTGGTGCCTTAAAAAAAACGTGAGTAAAGGCTGATCAGAAGCCAGTGAGATATCTGTATGAACAATTTCAGCAGTGTAAAGACTGTGTATGATGTGTGTAATGCTGAACAGCCAAAGTAAGGCTCATTCTGTCATGTGGTTCTGGAGTCTTCCAGTTTATTACACTTCATAAACCAAAGGACTTATTTACTTGAGAAACCATTGCTGTGTGCAGAAATATCGCCGCCATTTGAGTCTACCCCAAACCGCTCGGTGATCACTACGTCATAATATAAAATACACAAACACGCACACACATAATTAATGTTACATGTTTAAAAAGGATGCTTTAGCAAAGCAAGGAATTTCGCAAGAAGGTTCACTTTCTACCCCATGCTATTATCCGCTACAAGAGAGTCTCCGAAATAATAAAAGGTATTGTCTGCTTTGAATAGGGGGATTTTTGTTAAACGAGTTCCTGAACAGAACTGCTGGGTAAAATCTGCTTTCAATGTGTGAAGGAACTTGGTAACAATTTTTCCAGCAAGCACCAACAATGAGACATTAAAGGAAATCTGTCAGTTGGTTTTTGCTATCTAA
Source organism: Allobates femoralis (assembly GCA_033576535.1). Taxonomy (NCBI): domain Eukaryota; kingdom Metazoa; phylum Chordata; class Amphibia; order Anura; family Aromobatidae; genus Allobates; species Allobates femoralis. The sequence goes on from JARQOC010000004.1 coordinate 305,731,982, forward strand.
TCTGAGAGCAGCATTATGTAGTCAAAGAGACCCTGAATCCAACAATGTATCACTTACATTACTGGGTGCAGCGGTTCTGATACAGAGGTTTTAGATTTAGCAATGCAGCAGAGCTCAAAAAGCTGTCCCTGACCAAACCAACTCTCTATATACTATGTCTATTGACTGTGAGCTGCTAATCACAATAAGGGGTGATCCAGACAAACTGAACTCTATAGATGACCTAGTATTGAAATCTCCTGAAGCTAAAACAAACATTGCAGGTAAACATGTGCAACTGTGAGATAAAAGACACATCGCAGAAATCTGTGCAAATTTAGGCTTATTGTGAAAAATTATAGGTACATTTCAATGAATTAAAATATCATCACTAAGGTAATTTCAGTAATTCAATACAAAAAGTGAAACACATTGTAAAGAGTCATTACAGAGTGATCTATTTCAAGTGTTTATTTCTGTAAATGTTGATGATTATGGCTTACAGCCAATGAGAACCCAAAGGTCATTATTTCAGAACATTAAAGAAGGAAGGATGAAGGGTTAAAAACCACGCTGCCATATTCCACGAGCATCAACGGGGGTATAGAATATTGATTTATTAGTCAACGTGTTTCAGGCCTCCCTGAAACATGGCAATAATTTTATATTAATTTGTCCTGAGAAAGGGCCAGGGAGTCCTGAAATGTGATGACAAATAAATCAATATTATATTCACCCTTTGATGTCTTGTGGAATACGGCAGTGTGCTTTTTTTTTTTTTCAAAGAATCTTTATTGAACATAAAATAACCAACACCAAGCAATTCCGTAGGTGATACAAAGCATTCCCCTCGATACACCTCAAGTGAGGAGAGGGGAGGAAGAACATACATAACGTATCCGGGATCGCATGGTTCCATCCATAAAAGGCAGTGTGTTTTTAACTCTGCATACTCTGCATGCACCACACTGGGGACTGCAGCAGTTGTGATATGCTTTTATAGTGGTTGTGACTCTCCCAACCACACAAGGTGAGCTCTGATACCTATTTAAGTAATATTTTATCTCTCAGACTCTTCATTCTCCCTACTTAAATTTTCTGAGATAATGACCTTTGGGTTTTCATTGGATGTATGCCATAATCAACAACATTGCAGAGTATACTGGAAAGGAAAAAATGGAGCAATATAGGGTTTACCCGTATAGAGAATAAATTCAATTAATAAGGTAAAGGCTCACTTTATAATGTGTAGAGCCACAACCAATGTATGCAAATAAGGTATCACCTTAATATGACGGTCTGCAGCAGTCACCCATACAGGAGAAATCCAATATCCAGTTGTAAAGAAAATGGGTTTAAATACCGCGCTCCCCATCCACCAAATAAATGATATTTATAATCAACATCATGGAAAATGTGAAATAAATCGCATATCCTGTATAATCAACATCGTGGGAGAATCATTTATTTGGTAGACCGTAGCGCAGTATTTAAACCACTTTTCTCTACAACTGGATATTGGATAATCATCAACATTAACATAAACAAACACTTGAAATAGATCTCTGTTTGTAATGACTATATAATATGTGTGTTTCATTTATATATTGCATTACTGAAAGAAATGAACTTTTTGATGATATTCTAATTCATTGAGAGGAACCTGTAATTGGCATCACTCAATGATTATGAGCCTACTCCAATATTCCTGGTGTTTTTACAATATCTGAAAGTAATCTTTCAGAGAATATATAGTAACAAAGCTGCATAGTTCATGCAATATTTAGTGATCAATATTTTTTATATACACTGGCAAACAAAACGAGAGAACAACCTATGATCACTTGATTTTTTTCAGATAGGATGTACCGTATTTTTCAGATTATAAGACGTACTTTTGTTTCCCCAAATTTCGGGGGAAAGATGAGTGTGCGTATTATAATCCAAATCTACAATGGGAGGGGCTGTAGGGGAGGGGGGGCAGCTTTACAGCAGTGTCTGGGGGTTGGAGCATGCTGGAGCAGGCTGTAGAGGCAGCCTGTGGTCATGTGGGTCCACTCATTACGCTCATGTAATATGCACTGCATCCCCCTGTCCATCACCTCAGTGTTAAAGCCGACACTGAGAAGTGGGTGGGGGGAATGGCACATATCTGCACTCACCCTCCATCCTGGATGTGCCTCATCTCCCGGTCACTATTTGCCTCTCTGCTGATGCGCACACTAAAATAATAAACGTTGTTAACTCACCGTCTGTCGCTCCCTGCTACCATCTCAGTGGTGTCTTCCTGTGTCTGTGCCCGGCATCTGATCAGGTGTTCTTCCTGTGTCTGTACCTGGCATCTGATCAGGTGTTCGGCATAGCATAGTGATGTGAGCTGGAAGCGACCGAGTGTGAGTTAACAGAGTTCATTTATTTTAGTGTGTGCGCGCCAGCAGGGAGCATATACTGTGACGAGGGGGGCTATGATGCCAGGATGAGGAGGGGGGTTTAGGTGCCAGGACAAAGGAGGCATATAGATGCCAGGACGCAGGAGGCATATAGGTGCCACGATGAGGAGAGCATATAGATGCATTGTAAGACTAATGGTACCTTTACACGCAGCTACAGGTAACAGGTTTTCCACAGGTAACTTACTGGTTGCAGTGAAATCATGGAGACATTGTTCCATTTGTACACAGCAACAAGATAGAACAATGTGTCCATGATTTCACTGCAACCAGTAAGTTACCTGTGGAAAACCTGTTACCTGTAGCTGCGTGTAAAGGGGCCAATACACTGCCATTATAAGATAGACCCCATTTAACATTAAAAATTCTCTCAGTCCCTTCCACAGTTCTGTGACTGTTGTGAGTTTCTTGGTCATAATGTGGACACCAAGGATTTTCCAGAGGTTTTCTATTGGGTTTAGATCAGGACCATGGGCTGGCCATTTCATTGTTTCAATGTTTTCTATATCAAGGAACTGCTCTACCCGTTTTGTTGTGTGACAGGGGGCATTGTGCTGCTTGAAAATGGCTGACTAACTGAGTATTGAACGCAAATAAGGAACCATGTGTTGCTGAAGAAGGTTCTGATACACACTTGCATTCACTCTGCTATGTAGCTGTATGAAAGGTCCAACCCCTGCAGTAGAAAACATCCCCAACACCATGATAATTCATCCACCACCATTCACTGAGTTCTTTACACACTTTAGGTCCAGTCTTTCCCCAGTTTGGGTACCGTCACGACACTCCAGCGATCCAGACAACAATACGACCTCACTGGTGCGACGCTCCTGTGGTCGCTGGTGAGATGCAAACAGTCAGATCTCACCAGAGACGCAGCAACGATATGGTGGTCGATGGGAACCTGTCACTGTCAGGCGTCGTATTGAGATCGTTGGTCATTGTCCTTGTCAAACACAGCGATAAACGCTGCCCAGCGGGAGCGCTATGACCAAAAAATGGCCCAGAATGGTTTGTAACGATCAGCAATCTCACAACAGGGGCTTGGTCGCTGCTACATGTCAAACGTAGCGAGATCGCTGCTGAGGTCGCTTTTGCATCACAAAACTTGTGACTCAGCAGCGATCTTGCTAAAGGACCTGTTACACGGCACATCATCATTAACGATATCGTTTAAACGTTACGGTTTTGGAGTCGTTCGAGCGACATCGTTATGACCTCACTGCGTGTGACTCTGCAAAGTTGTAAAGATAAATCGTTGGATCGTTGATTGCAGGTTGGAGAACATGTTCTCAAACCACATGATCAACGATCAGCCAACCTGGTATACCATTGTGTTTGACACCGCGATAACGACATTGTTCATGACTTCGCACATTCATTGCACAACACAGCGAACGATACCTGCTCCCAACATCGTTGGTGCGTCGTCCATGATATCTCAACGTGTGACATCTCACCAACGATGTCAAAACGATGTCTGAAACGACTGCGCGCCCACGAGATCATTGCTGACATCGTTCCAACGTTGTGCTGTGTAACAGGGCATTTAGTGAGATGGGGCTTTTGTCGACGAACAAAGTGTTTTCCAGTAGACCCAAATAAACTAAACTTGCTTTCATCACTAAAATGAACTGTAGACAACTTCTGTCTACACAACATGCTCCTCACCAAATAGGAGTCTAGCCTTTTGATTCTTTCTGCTAATGAGAGGTTGGGTCACTACAGAGTGGGCTTTCAGTCCAATTGCACTTAAACGTTCAGACAATGTATGATGAGATAGATCCTTACCCTGTTCAGTGCAGAGTTGGTGAGCTATTCCAACTGCAGTGTTGAAACGATTACCCATGGAGATTCTTTGCACTATCCTGTCCTATCTTGCCTTTGTTTTTCAAGAGTGACCAGCCTTCTTGGGGAACTTGAAAGTTTGTGATGTTGTAAAGATGTAATATTCTAGAAATCACAGACTTAGAATGAGCAACTTCTGTTCCTATGGTTGATCGGGTAAACCCTTTGCTTTGGGGAAGGAGAGGTGTGTCACAGTCCGCGCTGCCAATGTGCTGTCAAAGTGTTCCGCTTTAAAGAATGCCAGTAGACGGTGTCCAAGTTTAACCTTCTTTTTATTCTCCAACGCGTTTCAACGCCTTTCCTGACGTCTTCATCAGGGATCAACCCAGGAAAGGCGTTGAAACGCGTTGGACACACCTCTCCTTCCCCAAAGCATCTGATTTCGTCTCCACGAGTGGAGACCGGTGGAAGTCCAGCAGCAGCCATCAGGATATTTATCCTACCAGGTCTATTAACCAGTTGTGGGTGGCACAACTGGCATAGGTGAGTGGCTTTTCTTTTCTCACCACTACAGGAGTAGTGTCTAGTGATAAGGGCACTATTGCGCCTCTTGTCCCTCCCCCCCCGTCTTGTCAGGGTAAACCCTTGGGCCTTCATCTGGACAAGCTGCTGCCGGAGGGTTTCAGTCACTTTGGAACGGTACACCATTTTTGCAAAGTGAGTGCAAACTGGAAAGTTAGGCTGCCAGTTAAATAAGGTTTCAGATCATTAAGGAAATTAACACCAGGTGCCAGATTAACACCAATAACTTGAAGGTATCCGAAAGTGCTCTTTAATTTTGATCAGTGTTCTTTTTCATTTATCTCATTTACATTTTTTTCTGTGCTTTTGAACATATTCAGTTTGTGAAATAATATAAAAAATATGGCTATTTTACTCATGTTAGGATATTTTCACATAGAGAACAGCACACCATTTCCTTAAGGCTGGAAACACACTATCCTACTTACATGCGAGTCTCTCAGACGAGACTTGGATCAGTGACCCTGAACGACCTCTCCCTCTCTGGACCGAAGTGTGATGCTGCACAAAAACACAAGCAGCCGACACTCCCGTCCAAAGAGGGAGACGCCGTTCAGGGTCACTGATCCAAGTCTCGTCTGAGAGACTCGCATGCAAGTAGGATAGTGTGTTTCTACCCTAAAGGGGTTTTCCCAGGAACAAAGTTAATTTAATCCATATATATGAGAATAATAATAATTTCCACAATTGGATGTGTGTTAAAAAAAAATGTTCCTGTGCTGAGATAATGTTATATATATATATATGTGTGTCCCTACAATGTACAGATTCAGGCAGGGAAAGACAAAATAGAGTATACAGACATTACAGCACGGGATCACAAATAATTGTTTCTTTGAGGTAAAACATTTTTTACAAACAGGCAGAGAAATGTTTTATCTCATAAAATGAATCATCTGTGATCCTGTGCTGTAATGCCTGTATATTCTCTTTCCTTCCTCCCCTACCCCAGAGATGTGGTGTGATCAGATCGTGTTCTGAGCACAGTCAGAAATAAAAATCAAACTGTATATAGCAGGGACACATTTATAAGATTATCTCAACACAGGAACATTTTTTATAAACACATTAAATTGTGGAAATTATTCCAAGATCTATAGATTAAAATCAACATTATTTGTGGGAATTCCCCTGTAATGTACAGGTCATTGTGTGCTGTTCTCCAATTTTGATCGCCAATGTGTATAATCCATGCCTGCAGCCTAATCATGAAAGTTGGTGTATGCTGAAAATATGCAAGTTTACACTGATGAGTCTACATGGCTCATCCTAAAGCCCCCGTCACACATAACGAGATCATTAGCGAGATAATTGTAACGTCACAGGTTTTGTGACTTAAAAGCGATCTCACTAACGATATCGCAAAGTGTGACACTTAGCAGCGATTAGGCCCCTGCTGTGAGACCGCTGATTGTTACAAAGTGTTCTGGGTCATTTTTAGGTCGTTGGTCTCCTGCTGGTCAGCACGCATCGCTGCAAGTGACAGTAAGAGACCAGCGATCAGCGATCTCACAGGCTGGTAACCATGGTAAACACTGGGTATCTAGGCAATATGCACTGTCTAAATACCCGGTGTTTATCATGGTTACCAGCGCTAAGCAGGGAGGACATTGGTAACTATGATAAACACCGGGTATCCAGGCAGCATGTGCATGTGCGGTATCCAGCCGCATGTGCTGCCTGGATACCTGGTGCTTATCATAGTCACCAGCGTCCTCCCTGTATACAGGCGGCGCTAAGCAGGGAGGACGCTGGTAACTATGATAAACACCGGGTATCCAGGCAGCGCTCTGCCTAGATACCAGCGATGTGGAGGTGGCTCCCTGGTCCCTGGGGAGATCTGCCTGTATGACAGCTCCCCAGCAACCAGGTAATAACGCACCAACGATCCCTACAGGATCGTTATTGTTGTCGGGATCGCCGGTGCGTCGTTGTGTGTGACAGAAGCTTAAACGTAGGGCCACAATGGTCAGCTTTGCAGCAGTTATTTCTGCAGCAAATCTTAACCAGAAATCAAAGTCAACGCATCATCAAATGTGTCTGTTTCAGCCCGTCACTGTAGTCGACATGATCCATCATTGCTAAGGCCAGTTAACAGATTGGAAGACAAGTGGAGTGATAAAAAAAAAAAGCAGCAGGAGGCTGGTAAAGTCAATATTCAGAATTTTTCTCTTTTTTATTCCAGATGATTACTTGCAGTTTGCCGCAATTACACATTTTTCTTGTGGATCTATTGTAGAATTATATTTCTCCATTGAAGAATGAAAAAATAATGCAGCATGTAAACTTGAATAGTAAAATCTCATTCTTTTATCCAATTCTGAATTCCACAGCAAAATTTATCTGCACAAGTCTGTGTTAAAACATCATAGTGTCTTTATGCAGACCAGCCAAAACTCCATACCTGTCTGTGTATAGTGCATCCAATTGAGAATCACCTCCGGAGCTCGGTACCATCTGGTCACCACATAACCTGTCATTTCACTGTCTGTATGTCTTGCCAGTCCAAAATCTAGGATCTGTGAACATATGTGAATGATAATTTATCAGGAAATCATCCAAATCTGCTGTGTGGGAAGGAAAACCAAACAGTGCAGTTTCAAGAGCGAATAGATAACACATTGTACATCACGCATGTTATCTACGGTAATTCATTTAGGCTTAGGCTGGTTTCACATAACGATTTTGTGCCTGTCCGTGGGATCCGACTTTGAAGGGGGACCCCACGGACAGGCACGGATCCATATGGATCCCTGCAATCGGATGGCAAATAGCCATCCGATCTGCAGGATCCGTGTGGATCCTGCGGTCCCCTGTCTCTCCCTACTCCTGCCTCCTCCATCTTCTTCCCTCTCCTATGCTACTCTGTCCCCCCGCTATTCTTTGCTGTGCCCCCGCTATTCTATCCTCCTCTATCCCTATCCTGTCCCCTGTCCTCTTCCCTGTCCTCTCCCTGTGTGTAAAAAAATTAAAAAACCTCCACCCGGAGTATACATTACCTCTCACCGGCTCCACGCTGCAGCACCATCAAGACTGAAGGACCTGTGATGATGTCAGAGTCACATGACCTGTCAGCTGACCGGGTCTCTTACATCATCACAGGCTCTTCAGTCCTGATCGAGCTGCAGCGTGGAGCCGGTGAGAGGTGATGTATCCTCCGGGAGGAGTTTTTTTAATTTCTTTACACACAGGGAGAGGACAGGGGACAGGATAGGGATAGAGGAGGATAGAGAAGAGGGGGCACAAAATAGAATAGCGGGGGCACAGCATATAGAATAGGAGAGGGCAGAAGATGGAGGAGCAGAAGCAGGGAAAGACAGGCAGTACGGAGCCGACATCGGATCCGAGGTGAGCTCGGATCCGATGTCCATAGGCTCTCATGTTGTGGGCCCTCGGATCAGCAGTGATCCGATGCTGTCCGATGTGAGTCACGGACACAAAATCGTAGCAGGCTGCGATTTTGTGCCCGTGATTACATCGGATGGGATCGGATGGTGCCAAAATCGGATGCTAATAGTGGCACATCCGATCCCATCCGATTCCCATGGGGGAACATGGGGTCCGATTTCGGATCCGATTGTATCCGTTTTGGAACGGATACAATCAGATGACCGAAAATCGTTATGAGAAAGCAGCCTTAGCTAGAATTATTCACATAAACTTTTCCAGGCACCAGTGACAAAGTAATCAATTCACATAGCTACAATGGGTGTATCAGCGCACTCAATTTAAAATGATACATTAGACTTGAAAAGTCACAAGCCTCTGACATACTGTTTCTGAAGGTGCAGACTAGGTTAGGTATCAAGCTTACATATCACACATAATTTATAGCATTGTATTGAAGGCTACACATACACCTACACAATGTGTGTGCAGTCACCACCCTGGCTTCCTGGTTTGTAGTTGGTTAGATGGGCCAAGTCCAGCAGGTGACTTCTACGTTTGTTGCTGCTTAATAGATATGGGTAAACAGTGATTAAACACCAGCATCCTACTTACTGAGGACCGTGCACTTATTACTTCTGGATCCTCTTATTAACTTCCTGGTTATTCACTGCATTGGCTCCAATAGTCAATCACAGACGTCCATTAAATAATTTAAAAAAAAAATGTCCGTCTGCGGGGTCACCCGAGTTCACTACTACGGGGAGCCCTCAGTGAGTGATGTCACTGCTCCCCATGACAGTCAGTGTGATCCCAGAGACTGCAGCGTGATGACTTGTACCATCACTGCAATCTCTGGATGAAGCAGACCCAGGATAGTGTGCTTCCTGGGACTTTGTTGTGGATTACTGTCAAAGGGTATGTTTGGGATTAACCTCTACATGACGTTGGAATTTTTCGTTTTTCATTTTCGTTTTTTGCTCCCCTGCCTCCAAGAGCCATAACTTTTTTATTTTTCCGTCAATATAGACATATAAAGGCTTGTTTTTTACGGGACGAGTTGCAATTTCATATGCAATCATTTATTTTACCATATAAAGTACAGGGAAATTGCAAAAAAAGTGCAATTAAGAGTTTGTTTTTTGGGTATTTTAGTCGCCATGTTCACTATATGATAAAACTGACGTGACGGGGTGATGCCTCGGGTCGATACGAGTTCGTAGACACCCAACCCATACCTTTATTGGTATCTAGGTGGTGAAAAAAAATTCAGAAGTTTGAGAAGAAAAAAAACTGACTTTTTGTGCCATGTTCTGCGACCTGTAGCGTCCTCATTTTTCGGGATCTGGGGCTGCGTGACGGCTTATTTTTTGCGTCTTGAGCTGACGTTTCTAATTATACCATTTTTGGGTGGATGTGTTGTTTTGATCGCCCGATATTGCATTTTATAACAATGTTGCGGTGACCAAAAAAACAATTTTGGCGTTTGGATTTTTTTTTCCGTTACGGAGTTTACGGCTCTCATTAACGGATTTAATATGTTGATATATCGGGCGATTCTAAACGTTGCGATACCAAACGTGTATTTTTTTATACTTTTATTGTGATTGGGGGAAAAGGGGGGTGATTTGAACTTATGTTTTTTTTTTTTTTTTTTTTTACAGGTTTTTAAAAACTTTATTAATCAATTCATTCTTAGTTTTACACTGCCTCTTAGAGAGGCACCCTGCTGCACAGTCTAATCACTTCTGGGAGATATAGATGAGCTGCAGCTCATCTGTATCGCTCAGAATCGCGGACTAGTTGTGGTTGGCAGCGCATGCCAACCACAACCCGGAAGTGCTCCGTGACAGCATCCGGGGTCTAGCCAGGACCCCGTCCTGTCGAGTGAGCACCGGAGATCCCGCGATACTATCGCGGGATCTTCAATGCAGGCGTGTAACAGTGCGTTCCCCGCCGCGGTGCCTTTGGATCCTGCTGTCAGAGATTGACGGAGGGATCCAAAGGGTTAACAGCACCGATCGAATCCCGGGCTTTTAGCCCGACATCTCAGCTGATCACATCAGCTGAGATGTCGGCTGTTTGATGCAAGCTCTGCACCAGAGCTCACATCAAACCCCCCTTACCGGCCCCATGATGTCGTACAACGTCATAGGTAGGGAAGGGGTTAATAAATGGGAAAATGAGGATTGTCGGTTTTATTTCAAATAATGGATTTTTCTTTGTTGTTTTTAACAATTTATTCACAGGGTTGATAATGGGCGGGTATCAGAGGCCTGACATTATCAATCTGGGCTAAATGCCAAGCTGTCAATGCTCAGATGTCACTAATCCATTCTATAATCTCGATGCCACCGGATCAGGACATCGGGAAGAGGCAGGTAAAGCACCAGGGATTAACGCTTCTAATAAATGCAGCAATTTCTCGGGCTTCTGCGGGCTGCTTTTCTGTAGCTTGGGGGGGCCCAGGCAGCAGCATTCACACATAGAAGGTTGCGCTTTGTGAGGATCCGTTCTTTGTGTAGTTTCTGCACCAAAAACGGATCCTCACAAAACACAGCAAAAACACTGTGTGAATGTAGCCTTATAGGAGATGCAACAATTTTGTTTTCTTTTACGGCATTTATTGTAGGTATTTAATTAATTTATATTGTGATACACCAGTTTTTTTATTTTTTTTTATTTTTTACAGATGATGCAACTCCAAATAGGTATGTTATATTTTTTATATTTTTTTATTTTCAACTTTGGAAAAAAGGAGGTATTCAAATTTTAGGTTTCATTTTCTAGTCCTTTTAAGAAAACTGAACCTGCGATCAGTGGATTGCTTTTAATATATTAAGCAATGCTACAGTTTTGCTGCAAATAGTTAAAAAAAAAAAGAAAAAAAAGGAGGCCAAACCTCAAAAAAACTTTTCAAAATTTTTTTATGAAAAAAAAGAGGGTGACACAAGGAGGGAGTCCAGATATTGAGAACAATGATTAGGAAACAAGGTGTGTGTATGAGGTGTCAATTTTCATGCATTTCCAGAGGAAAGAAAAATCTGAAGACGGACAAACCTTAGGGTGATTTTGAAAGGTTTTCCATGGGAAAAGAAACTAACACAAGGACAAAGTCCAGATATTGAGAACAATAATTGGGAAACAAGGACTTGTATATGAGGTGTTATATATACATGTATTCTCAGAAAAGAAAAAAAAAACAAATCAGTACAGTGTTTTCCAAAATAACTGAAGTATATCAACTTAAAACCTTTATTTTACACAAAATGTGATGATCATACTTAGAGAACAGCAATGACTGTAGCCCAGAGAAAGATTAAAACTAAGTTTTGTGAAGGTTACAACAGTCCCCAATCAATAGGAAGTGTACAGGCCTTTGCCGTGAATGCCTTCAGCACATCTACAGTCACAGGACATCGCTAGTCTCTCACACTGCTCTGGTGTGATTTTGGTCCACTAGTCTTCCTATCTCTTACACAGTTCTGTGACTGTTGTGGTTTTCTTGGTCATAAATTTGTCACCAAGGATTTTCTAGAGGTTTTCTATTGGGTTAACATCAGGATTCTGGGCAGCAATTTCATTGTTTCAATGTTTTCTGTTTCAAGGAACTGCTTTACCAGTTTTGCTGTGTGACTAGCCATTATCATGCACAACAATTGCTTGCTAAGGCTGGTTTCACACTGGCGTTCCCCTCCGCAGCGTTCTGCGGATGGGAATCGCCATGTGAGCGCAGCCAGCGCAAGCTCCTATGTTTATAATGGGGACACATGGTGCTGCGCTTGACTGCATTCACTGGAACATGTGATTTGTGTGCAGGCAGATGCCTGCGCACAAATCACACACTCTCGCCTGCACCAGGAATGCAACATGTCGCTCACATGGCGGTTCCCCTCTGCGGAGGGGAACGCCAATGTGAAGCCATCCTAATCAAGTGCTGAATGCAAGTAAGGAACCACATGTTGTTGAAGAAGGTTCTGATACACATTTGCATTCACTCTGCCAAGTAGCTGTATGAGAGGACCAACAAATGCAGCAGAAAGCATTCCCAAACCATGACACTTCCTCCAACACCTTTAACGGAGTTCTTTACACACATTGGGTTCAGTCTTCCCCAGTTTGTTGACAAACATAATGTTTCCCATTAGACCCAAATAAATCAAACTTTCTTTCATCACTAAAATGTGGACCATTCCTCTTCTGTCCACCTAACATGCTTCTCACCAAAGGGGAATCTAGCTTTTTGATTCTTTCTGCTAATGAGAGGTTTGGTCACCCCAGAGTTAGCTTTTAGTCCGAATGCTCTTAAATGTCGTGACACTGTGTGACGAGACAGATCCTTACGCTGTTCAGTGCTGAACTGGCAAGGTACTCCAGCTGCAGTGATGAAATGATTACCCATTGAGATTCTCCATATTATCCTGTCCTCTCTTGCATTTGTCTTTCGAGGGCGAATAGCCTTTTTGAGAACTTGTGATGTTGTAAAGACACAATATTCTAGAATCAGAGACTTGGAACTATCAGCTTCTGTTCCAATAGACCATGCCCCTACGTCGGCCAAGAAATCGGCGGTGCCATCGCCAGGTGTGACGGTACCCTTACAGTTTCCTATGTTACAGAATTGCAATGGATCCGTAAATACTGTATGCCATATTGTGGCATTCTATTTTTTTTCTCATCCACATGGACTTGATTGGGTGAGTCTTATGCAGTTTTAGAGTAAAACTGGGCTTGTGATAAAAAAAAATTCACACATTCGATCAGTGGAAAAAAAAAAAAAATTAATTCGGCACTGCCTCATTAAATAACTTTAATCCGAGTGCTCACGGTCTTTTACACTAATAACACTCAGACTTAAAATACGGTAGAGCTCATTCAGACTAAATCTCCTCAAATATTTCCTAGGCTGAAAACCTGTAAGTCCTGTTACTGTCACCAGCACCCAGTGATTAAGGCTGCCTTCACACTTGGGAAGCGCAAGCTGAGCGCAGACACCGCGCGTCCCTATATTTAACATCAGGACGCACGGTGATGTGCTCTGCTGTGGATGGGCGTGCTCAATGACAGACTTCCGTGTGTGATTTGTACGCATGCGGATGCTTGCGTACAAATCACACATTCTCAGTCGCACCATGAACGCGACATGTCGCGTTCATGGTGTGGACGAGAATGTGTGATTTGTACGCAAGCATCCGCATACATACAAATCACACACGGAAGCCTATCAGTGCGCACGCCCATCTGCAGCCGAGCACATCACCATGTGCCCTGATGTTAAATATAGGGACGCGCGTCAGCCTTTTGGATCACAGTTCTTAACAGGATAGAAGGCGCTTATAGATGTGTTTTACCCAGGGAACCATGATTTGCTTATTGGATACGTAGAGGAAATAGTGATTGACAATGTATTTAAAACTGCTTTGGCTAAATTGTTATATGTGGCGCGTAAACTGATCGCCAGACGCTGGATACAGCAAGAACCGCCAACTAGAGGGGAGTTTGTATCTTGTGTTAACCAAATGATTGGACTGGAAAGAGGAGTCTATAACAAGAGAGGGAGAATTCAATTATTTGAGAAGATATGGTCACCATGGTTACAGTATGGCTAACTTGAGTAGTTATAAAGGGAATGACGTTGATTCTCTCCGCCTGTAGTGGTATGTTGATTAAAGATGCACATAAATGCACATATGTAATTATATGCTCAATGCTATAAAGGGGTGGGAATGTACGCTGTTTGGGAGGGGTGGGATTGTGGGTTATAAATTGATTGAAATACCTTACAATGTGAATATGCTGATTGTGTTGTGTATACTATTTTCATTTTGAATTTTGAATAAAAATGTATCTGATTCAAAATATAGGGACGCGCGGTGTCTGCGCTCGGCTTGCGCTTCCCCGCCGCAATACGCAGTGGCGGGGAATGCAAGTGTGAAGGCAGCCTAACACAGTGGGGTAAATTTGTGTATAGAGAAAGCCTTGAATTGTTAGGACAGCTCAAGCAGGGCACAGGTAGTTTTTGAGACACATTTGGAAAGGAACTTACCTTTAGTTCACAGTCTTCATTCACAGCTAAATTGCCAGGCTTTAGATCCTTAGGGAAAAAAAAGTTTAAAATAAGATTTCTATTAAAACACAAATAGTGGGGATATGAATTCTAAAAATTCAACGTGTTACTGTAAAACTAATGTGCAAATCTCTTTAAATGGGTTGTCCAGCTCAAATGTTACTGTTCCTCAGGGTTGCGTACCTCTGTGTCAGTCTTTGCTGACAGGCTGCAGCGGCGACAAAATCATAAGTCCACGATACCTGAACCCAGTGATTGGCTGCAGGTATCATGTGCACTTAAAAAGAAAAAAACAAGAGCAGAAGCAGTGGGCAGTGCTGCACCTGGTGAGGGCGAGTATCAAATCCAGGAACTGGTTCCCGAGCCATAAGCTTCATAGCTTCCCTGAAAACTGGAATCGCTAATCCCTAAAGGTACCTTTACACGCAGCAACTTTTCTAGGAATTTCACTGGCAACTTACTGGTTGTAGTGAAATCATGGACACATTGTTCTATCTTGTTGCTGTGTACAAATGGAACAATGTGTCCATGATTTCACTACAACCAGTAAGTTGCCAGTGAAATTCCTAGAAAAGTTGCCGCGTCTAAAGGCACCCCAACACGTTAAAGAGATCCTGTCAGATACTTTGGACCCCCAAAACTATCAATACCTGTCCCTGCAGCTTCCTACTACATACTATAGATATGACGTTCTGGCCCGGTGAATCATAGCAGCAAAGGAGGCGGGAATTTCAAAAAGAGGTGGCACAGCACAAGGAATGAGGATGCCCAACGGGGCGTGCTACAAGCCAGTGAGGAGGGGAGAATGGAGCCCTGTAGCCTGCCTTTCCAGTCTATGCATGTAGACTGCTTGTAAGTTATAAGTAATTTTTCTTAAACTTTATAGGGCACCATTAGATCAGACAGGGATGATTTGGGATTAGCTAGCAAAGAGCAGGGACAGGTAGTGAAAGGTTAGGAGGGTAGAACGAGCTGACAGGTTCCCTATAACATGCAGCATAGGTGCTACTGAAGATGCTGCTTTTAGGTTCAAACACTCAAATCTGGCGACAGAATCACACAATTCACAGTAAATTAACACAGTTCACTTTCTCTATCTCTGCACAATGAGCTCTGCCATAACAAAAACTTTCTTCAGGCAGTAAAGGGAACCTGTCACCCCCTTTGGGCATTTTAAACTGTGCCCACCAGCTTACACATCATGTTAATGGGGTTCTAGTAACCCCTGTATGTGCCCAGACTGACCCCTCATACCTATGAAAACAACTTTTATTGTGTCCTTCGGTGGCCTCCTATTGAGTCACGGAGGCTGCTATATGGTGATAGTGACTAAACCCCTTGCCGCCCCTCCGTGCTGCAAAACCCACCCAGCATTTTTAAACTTCCCGCCCCTCATCTGGCCAGCGCTTGAGTGACAAAAGCATTCGCAGCGGCGCAGTGGAGTGGGTGCCTGCGCTCCACAGAACATAGTGCAGATATCTCAAAAATCTCGCAAAACCGAGCCGAGGTCTCATGAGATTTCTGAAGTCTTGCGAGACATCTGCACTATGCTCTATGGAGCGCGGACACCAGCTCCACTGCGCCGATGCAAATGCTTTTGTCACTCAAGCGCCGGCCAGAGGAGGGGTAAGAAGTTTAAAACATGCTAGGCGGGTTTTGCAGTCAGGAGGGCGGTGAGGGGTTTAGCCACTATGACCATATAGCAGCCTCCGTAACTCAATAGGAGGCCACCACTGGACACAATAAAAGTTGTTTTCACAGGTATGGGCGGTCAGTCTGGGCACATACAGGGGTTACTAGAACCCCATTTACATTATGTGTACGCAGGTGGGCACA